>JARKIC010000839.1:0-184459 GCA_029378375.1 Mycena olivaceomarginata
AGATGTTACGGCCGGGTCTCGATCGAGGCGAAGGCGAATTTCTCAAAGTCAATTTAAACTCCACTCAATCACGTCGAATGGCGTGATCGATGGTTGGTTATATAAAGACCAGCAATGGAGACAGACACATCCTCGACGACAGGGCAACGTCGTGGGAGCCGAGGTGCGCAGCGTGGGCAGAGACGACGTGCTAACGATTGATGCAGCATTATCGTCGAAGGAGCGTGGGTGCGCATGACCCCCAGGCCCGGTACGCAGCCCCTCCACACCTTCCTTTCTATTCTGACGGCTCTTCTGGCCAGTGGCCCTTCTGGATTCCCACCCCTATCTCGAACCCCCTGCCCGCGCGTTCGCGGCGCATTCCATCTTGGTAAGTAAGCGGATCACAAGCACTTGCGCCTTCCCTAATAGCCTAGCTCTTGCGTCTTCCACGGCGCCGGCGCGTTCCGCACAACGCACATGAAACTCACCACATTACTCGCATCATTTTCTACCCTCAAGTCCGGAAGCCCCGTGCGTTGCCCCTCCTCACCCGCATCTCTTTCACGTTGTGTCATGCAGCCGAAATTTCACAGCCCCAACATCCCGCTGGACACTGAAGCGTTGCAAGGGGCAGCGCGATACCTCCCGGCGGTAGCGACGGATGCAACAACTCCCATTCCACCTTTCCTCCGCCCACTATCTCATCTGTGAGCTGCGACTTTTTTTTTATCGTCCGGTGCTTATATAATGCCCGGTCTGTTAGCGAGACTCAAACACGTGCGAAGGCGAGTGATGAGCGAAGGATGTATAGTGTCGCTGGGGGGTGTCGAGCGTGCTGAATAGATTGGATTGCGATTCTTTGTCGATGCCGAGTGGACCTGAGTATATGCCACCTACATCTCCCGTAATTAGGATGGACTTAGGGAATTAACGACTACTTATTTGAAGGTTGAGCCTCAACAATATATGCTTGCTGTATCGACATTAACGTCGCTCCTCCGTAATAGAAATTTATGAGATATATTAGCCTTGCAGCTGGTGGCCGGAGCGAAGCGACGGCACATCTTGTAGAATGTAACGAGCTACGCTAACAACCTTCTTCAACACTTGGACTCGACTTCACACTTGTCCAGCATCTCCACGTACTTCGCTCTCTTCGCTTCCTGCAGCGCAACCGTCCTGTATTCCATGTCCCAGTACCAATGTAGAGAGTTTAACCCAAGATTCGGCAGCCCGTTGCATATAGTGTGGCCACGATTGACTCCGAAATTCTGGGTCAGGGTCGGACGGCATTGCTATAGCGCAGGCACCGAACTGGAGTTCACAACCAGCAATGTGTTGGACTTTGATTACTCAACAGCGAAAACGATGTTCAAACCTGTTGACAAAGCCCTGATAATATCAGGCCTAGGCCTTGGTTGAACATCGCAAACAAAAAGTCTGTGGTGTTTTTGTCAACTTAGGCTCACCTCATGATTGACCTTGACGTTTGGATGCCATGCCATTCGATATAATGAAAAAAAAACATGAATATCGTGATATACGATACACCACGTTCCTCAACGGGACTTCTCCTTCTCCTCCTCCTCGAGAGATGCAGTCAGCGCACCATCTTCCTTACCCTCGCAGTAAACATAGATGTACGGGATTAGGTGAGAAGAACGAGGAAATATCAGCAGAACAAGGCTGCGAAGCACGGTTTAGAATCGCACTTCAATGGCAGGATTTGAGCGTCAATAGCAATGAAGACCATAATGGGGCGAGATAGACGCATAGGTGTCAAGCTAAATTGATGAAATAGGGAAGCAAATGAATTGCTGATTTACACAGCAGCAGAATTGGGGCGGTAAAATGTGCATTCAATCAGAGGCTTTGGAATCGGAGCTCTTTTCCGGAGCAGTTTTTCTTTCGAAATTTAAGATTGGGGTAGATCCTTCCTCAAGGGCAGCCCTCACGCCGGAGCGAAGCTCCGGCATGTCTTGTATTGCTGTATTTGTGCGTATAAAGTGCACATGATCCTAATAACCTTTGCCAACTCAATGCCATGGCGCACTGTGTTTATGTATGTAAAACCATCATGCCAAAAATTTGGAGCTCCCGGAGAGCTCCTGCCGACCACAGAGGGATAGCAGGTCAGATGGCATTTCGCTTACCTGGCACCCCTGAGGGCGAAATGATTGATTCAAGCTCGCCAACGGCTGTAATGTCATGTCCGATTTGGGTTGTTGGGTTCCAAAGCTTTCCTTTGAATAGTCCGGTTCAACGATTATGAAGCAGTTCCGCTGGGTTCGGCAGGAGGAGGGAAACCCTTAGCGTATTTAAGCATTTTTTGTTTTGTTTTTGACGCTCAGAATGCCACTGGAAGGGATAAAATATGCGCACAGCCAGAAAACTCAAAAAATATTCCACAACGTGGTTCGCCGGGGGTTAAATTTTCTGTGCATGTGTTGGAGGGTGCATTCACCCAGCCAGACTATGAATCGACCAGAAAATGAACACTCATTCCACTTCTGCACCAGGAAGGGATAAAATATGCGCGCAGCCAGTCTATTTCAACTTCTGACCCACATATTTCATATTCCACATACATGTGATATCTTCATTATCTATAAAGCTAGGGTACTTGTTGTAAACACCCCACTGGTTTGTAAACCATTGGATTCTCTTTGCATTCTCCTTGCCTGGAAGTCCTCCCCAGAGCGAAATTCTACACAAACCAGTTCTAGCCTCGACGATACCACAACCCATTGTAGCTCACAGTATAACACTTGAAAAACTTGAATCCTAAGCCCGGATTTGATGAATCGGTGATATCAGCGGCCCTAGTCTTTTCGGGGGAAAAGCCTCATATGGACTAAGGCCAGCCAATCATCTTTCAAGATAAGAAGCCATCATATCTTTGCCATCTATCATCCCCTGCCGCTGCTCGGCAGTTCGCTGTCAACTCGGAAATCAAGTCGGCTGTGACTGTTTGTGACCACCAGAAGCTTTCCTCCAGAACGCAATGCCTTCGCCTCTGAAAATTTATCTGAAGATGCAGGAAGCTTATAATATGCGCTATGTACTTTCTCAATCTTTTCTGGGAGGTTTGAGATGAGATGGAAGGCTAAAACCGGCCATGTCTCAAAATGTCATTATGTCACCATGTATTTGTTTGTTATAGCATACAGTTCATCTGAACGCCAACTGGATCGTTCTCGCTCTCATCATCTTACTCTGGCCCACTGCCTACTTCGGTGTTCCTTTGGAACTCCGAGCTTCATTCATTGCATTTCGCAAATCAGGTAGTCGCTCACTCTCGGCTGTGCGGAGACTGCACGGCATCACGGCAGATCATCCTGTGTTTTGCGAAGGACGCCCGGCGCCGCAACGTCGGGATGATGTGAGTGTCGAAGCTATTCCTTACCGTGCGGTATTAGACTACTGTAAAACAAGTTCTAAACTCGATTAATTTGCATTTTGGACCCAATGCCACAGATTTGCATTTTGAGTCACATGCCTCGTAATCCCATTTTGAACGCTGTGCCTCACTATTGAATGATTTAATTCAGCCAGGAGCAGGAGGGATAAGGGAGCAGTTAACATATTTAAGGTTTGAATGGCATTTTGAGCCACATGCTTCGTATTCCCATTTTGAACCCTGTGCTTCACTATTGAACAATTTAATTGAGCTGAGAGCAGGAGGGATAAGTGAGCAGTTAACATATTTAAGGATTGAATGGCATTTTGAGTCACATGCTTCGTAATCCCATTTTGAATGCTGTGCCTCACTATTGAATGATTTACTTTGCATTTTGGACCCCATGCCACAGAATTGCATTTTGAATCACATGCTTCGCAATGCCATTTTGAACGCTGTGCCTCACTATTGAATGATTTAATTTGCATTTTGGACCCCATGTCACAGAATTGCATTTTGAGCCACATGCTTCGTAATCCCATTTTGAACACTGTGCCTCACTATTGATCCGATGGGAACATGGTTAGTCTGGTATTACAACAGGGAGACTGCAATGCTCCGGCGACATATCAGTCGCTGATGAATTTCTTGTTTTCGGAATATCTTGGCGTCTTTATGGACGTCTACCTTGATGATACAGTCGTCACTGTCCTAAGCCATACTCCTCATAACCCATAACCTGTGAAAACCTATAGCTTTTCACCCAAAACACCGATGGTTCTCAATCAAAACCCATAACTTTGTGAAACCCCATAACCCATGCATTTTTAGACTTGAAACCCCATATGTTCCATGAGCCCGAGGGCACATCTGGTTAAATTTCCAAGTTCCCATGGCTTAAGAGGGGGATCTACTACAGTTTATGGCCTGCAAATCAAAATTTAGGTCAATGGACACTGATTCTGAACACCTCTCGCTCATCACAAGAAGTTAAACCAGGCTGACTAGGGGTAATTCGGGGACGAACAAATTTGGAAGAGCACGGAAATAGTTCAACCTCAGCCTATCACATGTATAAAACCTTAATTTGCCTGCTTCACACCATATCTGAGTGTTGGAAAGGTGGCCGGGAAACTCCGATAAGGTTCCCACAGTTGCTGAAACCCATACCTGCCATAACCCATAGCTTTTGGGGCTTACCGAGAGGTATGGGTTAAGACAGTGACGACTGCTTCTACGGCCCGGAGATCATCCGCACCATTAAGGCGGAACTCAACAAGTCCCCGGTCTCGAATGATCATTTGAGGTATGTTTATCAACTTCAGCACTCGGTTCCTCTCTGAACATCCATCTAAGCAATATCATGCAAGCCTATCCTGAGGTGTCTGCCTGGTAGGCCATGACTGCCTAGGCGGCGAATGCGTACTCACCGCCACGCTCGACTCGCTCTGCCCGGTCTGGGCGCACGACAACCATTCGCGCGTCAACCACTCCCCGCCCCCGCTGACGCCCATCTACGCTTTCCGCTGCGGTGAGAGCTGGCGAGTCCTCACAAAGGACGTTTTCCTACGGTCAGCAGCCGTGGCGTACAAGCGCGCCGGCCTCACCCACGTTTTCGGTCATAGCTACCGCATAGGCGGATCCGTGAAGCTCCTGCTGGACGGAGTCGAGCCCGAGGTTATCATGAAGCTGGGCGGCTGGACGTCGCTCTGCTTTTTGATATACTGGAGACGTCTGGAACTTGTCTTGTCCTCACGCATTGCCAAAGCTTGGGACTCGCGCATCAGGGAATTCGCAGCCGCGCACGGACACGCTTACGACTCCGATTTGTCCTTCGATACGGACTCTTAATTACCTCTCGCGACATGTATATTTTGTTGGGCAGAATTTTATCATAACTTTACTCATCTTACCCTTCTTCTCCGCCCCGCTCCGTGGGGCGCTTACACGAGCAAGAATTACACACAATCCGAACATCTCGGACTTTACGCAAAAAGTGCTGACGAAAATGTGATCTACTGCAAGTGGCTGAAGTTAGGGCGCCCTATAGAAACCCGTACCTTACGGTAGCGGGAAAAATAGATAGGAGGGTGGAGAAGCCTCCGAGAAGGCCTAAGAGAAAGTGAAGCAATAAAGCAGGTAAGGCCGACGAGCGGCACGGCCTGCTACCCTGAAGAGGGCCATAATTCCGCAAAATGAACAGGAGTTCTGAGTTTCCAAAGCGGAAGGACACCTCTTGGGACACTTTACAGCGAAAGAAATTTAATTCTGGAGTAATTACTGTAAAGTAGTAATAAACTTCTGAATTTAAGGAACTACAGCTAAGGAGTATAAATGTGTTCTTGTTCCTGTGATCTTTGAGCTTTCTTTGCTCCTTACAGATCAGTGATCACGTTCAAAATATCCAGCATACGACGTAAGGAGTTGGGAGGAACATTACTTCCATGGATGGCCATCGAAACATGGGCCTGGAAACCATCATTGAGACAGTTGAATTGCCATCTGTTGTGGACATCAGCACCGTCTGGCAAAGATAGACCGTTGGGAAGAGAGATGCGAGGATGTGAGTGAGAAAATTGTGCACAGTGCCTGGATTGATAAGGGTGCGTAGTAATCAATAGTAATTCTTTCGGGAACTTGAATGCGATGTAAGGCGGCATTAACAAGAGAACCGGTTTCTTATGGCTCTCAAAAGAGTTGAAAAAGTCGACCATTGACGCAGAAGAGCGGAGCTCTGCACCTGCCCGCTGATGGTATTAGCATGCTGCCTTATTGCTGCTCGTAATTTGAAACAAATGTTACGGACACCAGACACAGAGATATTCAAAGTGGCCAAGAGGTAGGCGGGATCAAAGTTTCCGACATCAACCTCCAAAAGTTTTGACATGCTGTGCAGGGGAGGAGGGAGGGAGGGTCCGGATCACGGTCCGTATGGACCTCAGTCTTTTTTCCGGAGATAACTTTTTTTTTCGGCGATATCGCCGGATTCGACTTGGTCCGATCTCGTCCGAGACTCCGAACTGTCATTTTACGGCATCTGTTTTCAAGATCATTTGCCGTTTAAGGCCTCTTTTACAAGGAAATAAATTAGTTTGATTACATAGACAGACAGAGAAGATATGGAAATGGGAGGGTAGCCAAAATTCTGGAAGGTTCTGACTAAAAATGAGACTGCAAACTCAAAGTTCTCAATTCTTCCTGGCAAAAGTGGCCCATCAGCACAACTTTCCTAATCCGGGGGAGTTGTCAAAGAGGTCTGTGTGCGATCGGGAAGTCCCGCTTACCTCTTGAAAGTGGCGCCTATAAGCAATAGATTTTCCGTTGATGATTGCTGAATCAAAATCTTGGTAGAGAGCACGGCAGGCAGAGCAGTCTGGACGTAGAGAGGTAGATGCATGAACAGCGTGGTCAGCACAAGCCCCAGTCGCAACATGGTGAATGAGAACACTGTGACACTGGATTAAAGTCAGATTAGTTTGTGGGATTGATTGCACGCAAGAGAAGCACTGATTTATGGTTCATAGATCGGGGTGAAAAACAGATATATGCAGCATGATGACGAAAAAAGGGCTCGCGAGTAATATTCAGAGAAGTCATAGCGGGCGTGTTGCAGTATAGACCTCGAATCCAGTCCCGCTGTAAGGCCGGAGGGTTCGGGGACCGGATAAGTCGGGAGTTAGGGCATCAACATAGGCCGGACAGCTATATAGAATAGGTTGACCCTGCAGACAGTTTCTTCAGTCTGAAGAGAACGGTCTGCAGGTATGTACACTCTACATCTTTATATATTATAGTCTGAAGAGAACGGTCTGCAGTGACCCTGAACTCTTGACTTACAACAGGGCGTAGGTACATCCGACAGCATAGATGCAGACGTAGAGGGCCATCAGCGAGCCAATACGTCGTTACAGACACATTGATCGCGCGGCACTGCTGAGTTATGTTTGAGTCGACAGAACGTTCAGGATGGAACACAAAAACTTACATCCAGTTCGCATATTCCCGATATCATCGCCGACTTGAGGGTCAATATCCATCGCAGATAAGCTGGATGGGGGGCAGGAAAGGTTCTGAAGGACCGGGAGGAAGCAAAGCGATTTAATTTAGAAAAATACTTGGAAATTTTCCCGGACAGACGACACCAGAAGAGAGAAAAACTTGCACGTGGAAGGGTTTGATGGCAAAAGAATAACCAGTCACGGCCAAGAACGAGGTCATAGAGGGGCTCAGAGCAGACGGAGAGATTGACGTGCATATAGCATACAGTACAGCCAGATGGTATGGCTTGGTATGGTGAGAACTCCGGACGCGACAGATTAAGCAGCCTGAATTCCATTGGACAAGATCCAGCCCAGAGACACCAGAGACTTTTCAGAATGGGGGTTGATGGCGGTCGAGAGCAGCTGGCTGTACAATGTCGCAGAGAAAGTCATGGTGGAGGTACGAAAGAGATAGGGGTCACGGCGAATGCCTGGCCACGTCAGTTGTGGCTATGCTTTACGAGATTGCCAACCAATGAAAGGACGCTGACGTGCCAAAAACTCGGAAATCGGGCTCCCTAAGACCTGTACCTTACGGTAGCAGGAATCAGGTGTGAACCAAGATGGGAATTTATTGGATATTGGGACCCTGGGGCCACCAATCCCGGTACATTGCTAGCCATATCCGTAAAATACGGTGTACGGTACAGTACGGGTTATACCGTCACCCGTAACCGTCACATAAGGCCCTCTCGTACCGACTTTACGGTTACGCACCGTCACTGTATATAGCACAACCGTATAATTATGAAGCTGTACGCATAACCCCGCCTGATTCCGGCCACTCGGCCGACTCAAACGACGTGCCAGATCATCTTTACTTAGATGCCAAGACTGATTTCCCCGAACCACCATGTGCCGGGAGCGCCATTATGCTACTTACCAGTGCACCCATCCGGCAATCCTCTCGGCATCCCGACCGTGATTTCACCATGCGTATTTGCCCATCCGGAAGGATACATCAGACTTTTGACAAATAGCTTGTGAGCTTGTACAAGGCCAAACAAGGCCATTCAAGGTCAATCAAGCTCGCAAGCTCACAAGGCCACAAGCTGAGTCCCAAATCTCGACAAGCTCAGAAAATTTGCAAAATTCTGCTTTTTTTTTTTTTTTCAAGGGTTGCCAAGGGCTTGATTGCCGATTTCCGTGGGGTGATTTTTCATGTTTTGACTTTTTTGACCTTGTGAGCTTGTCGACAAGCTCACAAGGTCAAACAAGCCACAAGTTATTTGTCAAATGGCTGATGTAAAACATGCGTTGATTGCTACTTCCTCGAAGCGTTCAGAACGCGGCAGAGGTAAAACAAACGGAAAGGTCTGAACCCCTACAAGATCTGCAGCCATAAAAGATGCAGCTGGAGATCCGGTGTGGTGCCCAATGGGCAAGCAGTGAATGGCATCCCCATGTCATCGTCTTTGTTCGCTCTGGAATCTGGATGCCAGTGTTCTTACATCAGTGAGGCTGTGCATACGACGCGTACGCAACACTTCGGGTAATCCCGAACATTTGATGCTCGGCTTCATCGGCAGTCAATCATACTATAAGGTATTATTATACTTTGGCGGCATACGAGAAGGTACCGTCACCGTAATTCGAGTGATTTGCGTTACTGTCGAGTCGAAAACCGGAACTCGGACCGCGTAGTACCACGATCACAAAATAGATAGGAGCGTGGTTCAAGCATCACCTTCCCTGAAGCGCAAAAGCCTCGAGGAAGCCCTCTGTGTTGCAGAGGCCAAGTAGTTCAACTCCTCTTATTTAATTCTTTAAATTTACTTCTTGCTCACCCACCTTGCGCTCGGCGTTGATGAGCCGATCTAAGTTGCAGGAAGTACGGCCATAATGACCGTAACAATACCGTAAAACCAGTTGTACCATCCCGTAAGAGGCCCCGAACCTCGCTTTACGGGTACGGTTACGTGCGGGTCACTCACAGTAAGTAGCTGTACTGTATACGGTACGGCCCCGATACCTAACATACAAGTGATAGCCGCAATTGACGGAGATCAAAGCACGCCCAAACAAGATGCACAGCCTTCGTTGGGACGTCCGGAGCTGCATTTGCGAATCTCCACACTCCATGCGAAGAACGAGAGGATCGTGGTGGACAAGATGATGCACTGAGGGGAAGTGAACCTTTCAAGATTCTCGCGGCAGGGTCCAATGAAATAGCAGGTTGAGGTCCTCCATACTCCTCCAATTGATAGTCATCGCTGAAACTATCGGCGTTGATTTGATCGTTGAAGTCCAAACCGCGAGGCGGAGCGGAAGGATGATCAGCGCGAAGATCAGGAACAAAATGATCGGGGTTTTCAACGATATCTCCATCCATCTCCTGGTCCGGCTCATGCCTGCGATCTATCCCTTGAGCGAATTTCCGGATGTGTTGCCTAGCTTTATGCCTAGCATTCGCACTCTGAGGAGATCCCTTCGGACGAGTCCATTTGATCAAGAGTCAATGCTCTATAGTTACCTGACTCACAGGGCATGTATACACTTCAGACTGAAGCCACCACCGTATTGGCGGGCGTGCTCAATTCAGTTACTGTACTTTTTCGTTCAAATCGGTAGTCACGCGTCACGCACCCCCCTGTCGATCACGAACTTTGATCGATGTCACGCGTCACTCGGGCCTCTGTCGAATCTCCAGGCGGTCACGCAGGTCCCCAAACAGCCCAAAAAGTGCAAAAAAGACGAAATTTTCGGTTCAAATGTCGAAATTTTCGAGGTGTCACGCAAAAATTCGGCGGCTGTCGAAATGTCGAATAGGTAAAACGGGTCACGCGTCACACCCCCTGTCGATTTGAACGAAAAACTACAGTAGTCCCAAAGATTATGTCTACCGACGGCCGCCTTCATCTCCGCCCCCTCACCATTTTCATGTTTCCTGGCGAAGACGACGCATCATTGGGGTCTCAATTCTTGGATACGATTATTCCTCATTCCCGGCGTTCCTGCATTCGAATTCAGACTAGTCTGGTCTCCCGATCTCCCGCCTGCCTCAACGGGACTGGATCCGAGGTCTAAGCCACAACACTCCCCGTGACCTTGCTATCCAGTTCCGCTATTCAACGTATCGTTGCGTCGAGCGGGAGGGTTTTCGTGAGGAGGTCAGCCGGATTGGCGCCAGATTGGCAAGAGTGGATCGCGATGTCTTCGTTATCGATGAGATCCCGGAGGTAATAAGGACGGTCAGAGTAGATGGCGTTTCTGGAGGCGTTTCCGATGGCGTTTCAGCGTTTCTGTAAATTGTTGGCATCAGAAACGTGCGAGAAACGATCTCAGTTCTGACCAACCCGTTTCTGGAATCGTTTCTCTTGGGTGCGGGCCGTTTTTTTTTCAACGGTTTTCGGCAGGACAGCCGCCACGGGGTCAATTTTGATCTGATTTCCTCGGGAGTAGGTGCGTTGGAATCGCATTGAAAGTCCGCAGTCAACCTAATACCGGTATCTTTGATACCATCAAAAAAATGCAATTTCTGCCGAAAAATCTCGGCTTTCAGCAAGTCACCTAGTATCATGGCCAAGGTTTTGCCGGAACCGGTTCCGAAACGCACAAGTAAATCTTTTCCCGCCTTGACGGCGAGGTCCGCTCGAAGCTGCAGTTGTCGAGGAGTTTTCGTGCCTTTGGATGCGATATCGAGATAGAAAAATGAATGCAGGACTGTGGCGCGTTCGGCAGCAGTGAGGGTGTCCCCGAAAGCAGGTGGGACAGCATGAAATGCGGCTAGCGCTGCCGTTGACATTGGTAGAGGTGGCCAAGGATCCATAACAATGGGACAAGCAACAAAAAAAAAAAGAGAATATAAGATGTATTTCAGCCGTAATAGGGCAGCAGTGAGGAAGGGGAGATGGAAGAGGTCATGCAGATGCAGCGGAGAGAAGGTGATTACACCACGAATAGACCACAAAAAGACGGTGAAACAAGCTTGAAAAGGGTGCTGGAGCGTGGCAGGGACAATGTAGGAAGTACTTGATATATTTAAGCATGGTGGCAGTTCGAACGCAGATGATGCTTGGGCGGGATATATTCGGGAGCTTGGTTATTTATCTCCAGCAATTACAGTAACGCCGGGCAATGCGGTCACCAGACAAAAAATGTTGTAGTTTGGAAACTTGGCCTCGGTAAGGTGACTGCTGCAAATTAATCATGCTTATTGTGCTTTGGGCACAGCAACAGAGTCCTAACTATGGGAACTTAAGTGACTGCATATGCAGAATGAAATATCTCAAACTCCGATCCCGCCGGCCCGCCGTCCTTGATGTCGGACCAATCCCGTAACGCCCGTCTCCGATCGGGAGCGGACCTGCACACCAACTAGAAATGACAAATTGTATGTGTATGTACCCTGGTCCACGTCTATAGCGGACTTCCGGGGTCTATGTAGTTCAGGGGGAAGCTATCGTGAACTTTCATGGTCTATATATTTTAGATGGGACACCACATACATCTCTCTCTTCATAAAACTACGCCTGTCCGAACTCCGCCCATCAATTAACCAGCGTTTATCGATTGTGCGCTAATTGTAGTTTTTCTCTCACCCTTGACTTACACTTTCATTCCATTGGTGCATGCGCGCACTGCCATACCGAATCCAGGCTCAGCTATGATGCCGAGTGGAAGCTTCATGGGCGACCAGGGTGAAATAAGACCCTAGGAGATAGAGACATATAGACGCCAAAAAACAAATGAAAAGGCCAACCACAGTGCTTCACTATTGAACAGTTTAATTCGCATTTTGAACCCCATGTGTAAGGGCAACCTTAAGCTCGGCTCAGGGCGCAGGAACTAGCGGGGGAATCCAAAGATAAATATGGGTACTAGAATACAGGAGCAGAAATACTACGCACCTAGCGGGGGAATCCGAAGAGAAGAAAGGATGGGGATTCCCACACTAGGCGAAACCTTATATACTAATTGGTAACTACCCAGTAGCACGTGTCCGGAGGTATCTACAGTGATCACGGGCCTGGTCGCATAGCACGTGCCAGCGAGAGCGGACGGATGTCCCGAGCGGTTGGATGGGCGCAGGAGTATCCGGAGCACCGGCTGGAAAAGCGTCCAGGGCGGATTCGGAAGCGTCCGGAACGGATCCGGAAGCTCCGGATCCGGAAAGTCCGGAAGCTCCGGAACCGGAAACGTCCGGAGCGGGGGTTGTTCCAGTTCCTTAGGCGCCGGGAAAGACTCAAAATCGCGAGTTTGAGCTGGAAGTCCAAGGAGTTCAAGGAGATCTTGAAGCTCTGGTCTTTTTCAGCTGGATTCCATTGCAACAGAGGTTCGGCGAGGCACAGAAGAGTTCTTGGAAGCAGGGGACGCGTTGGGGACGAATTGAAGAGAGGAGGATGGCAAGTAGTGATTTCCTTTTTCGGCCATCAACAAACCTTTGTTCTCACCCCTACCAGTCGCGTCGCGTGGACACGTTTACTCTTCAAAATAATGCCGTGGGACTTGTGACCGAACGTGTCGAGAATTCACGGACGTCCATGAGTTCACTGGGCCACCCAAAATCTTTTAAGACTTCCCCCCAAGCCCTCCAGCCACTTCGCCTCCAATGTCGGATGTCGCCGTCTTCATTCCCCCCGACATCGAACAAGATTTACGGCCGCACTTGCAACTCCCTCCCCAAGTCTTCGCACCACCTTCAGCCAAACCCTCGCAAGTCTGGGGATAAGCAACTCCCAAACACCCCCCAATACACCGCCGGTGCAGTGCACAACGTTGAGATCTCAATACAGGGTCTCCTACAAAGAAAGGTTGATATCTTTCTCAAATCTTAATGTTTTCTCCTTGAAATAAGTCCTCACCACCGAACCTAGGAACTATTAAAAGGTCCCCGGGGTCGACCCTGTCTTCGATACACCGCCCTCATCGTGCACGATGTCGACTTGTCCCCATATGGCCTCCCCAGCAATACGGGTGTGTACCTCCCTCAAATCTTCGTCTATTCCCTTCAAATAACACGGGAACACTCACCTTTGAATCCCTGCTTAGCCCCTGGATGGTCTCGGTGTCGACGCGGCCTTGGTAGGCTGTGGACGTCGTGCACAAGGTGACCCTTTTCTAATATAGGCACACCACCAAGAAAGGCATGTATCTCTTTCAATTCTTCTTCTTTTTACTTAACCTAATGTGCGCACATCGACGTTATGACCCCTTCTGCCTACCTGAACGTTTGCTACGGTCGACGCCGCCTTAAATATGCCGCCATCGCCGTGCACAACGTTGAGTTGACCCCCACCAAGAACGGCATGTATCTCCTTCAATTCTTCTTATCTTTACCAGAACCAACGTGCGCACATCGACGTTAGAACCCCCTCTACCTACCTGAACGTCCGATGCGGTCGGCGCTGCTCTCAATACCTCAGCATTCCCATGCACGACCCGGTCTCTGCTAATTTAGGACCCCCATCAAGATAGGTCTATATCTTGCTCAGTTCTTCGTCGTTTCACTAGAAACCGCTTGCGCACATTAGATTTAGGACCTATACTAGAGCTCTGTTCAGTTAGCTTCCGCCAGTTCTATGTACAAGAATAAATTAATTCGTATTAATGGTACAGGATATCTCCTGACGTTCTATATTACTTAAATGGAGACTGAGAGCAAGTAAGGACAGTGCGATATAGGTAAGCTAGATAAATAAGGGGAGAGCAAGGACTAAGGAGTGAAGGCTGAAAATAGATACTGATCATATACACGATGGGAGAAGAGACAGAAAAGGTCCATGGGCTCTACCCGCGGCCTCTACCCATCTTCTTGAATCGGGACACGGCAGGGGCAGGGTCAGATGCCGAAGCAGATGCTGACGTGGATGGGTTGGGGGCTGGAGCAGAGAAGAGGGAGGAGGATACCTCAGCACCGTTGTCGGCGATCAAGGGGGCACCGGCCCAGGCGGAGAAAGCGGCACTGAAAAACGATGGTGCGGCTGTGATAAGTTCTCTGGCAGTTTTGGCTCCTTGTCCTGCGAAACAAATCAGTCAAAGCACAAGACGATATGAGGGCTATTCACAGGTCCACATCAGCGGATATTCCCCCATACTGTAATGTCTGGCTTCCGGTCGGAGCTTCCATTTACACTCCCTGCTCTTGGGGTCAACAGTCCACATGATTGTTCCTGTTTTCTAATCAGCTTCCACGCAGAAGTGCCAATAGGAGCGCCGACCAAATTGCAACTTTTTCAGAGTGGTACTCGCCATCATAGACGATAGCTTTGTAATGGTGTTGCTGGTGTTTAGGTGCGAACTTGGGCCATCAATCGCGAGTACTTCCAGATTTTTGAACAAGGAGAGTGCCACACTTGATAACTGGTCCAGCTTGAGCCGAAAGTTAACATCAGACGACATGAATGACAAATGGCAAAAAAAAAAAACGCACATCATCGCTGGTTACAACCGATTTCGATATTCGAAGACCCCGGATATTCGAGAACGACAAGCCGATCTCTGAAAAAAGCCTCTCCAGCGGCAAATTCGTGAGAAAGGGGAGGTTCTGAATGTTTGTCAAGCGTTTCAACCAGCGAACGAAACATGGCAGGCGCGTTGTCCACGTTCAGCGTCCTCACATCAACTCGCATGTTCACCAGGCCAGGAAGATCATAAGCCAACAGTAGTGCCAGACTGCCATCAAAATGCTGCATGCTGGGAAGTCCAATTGGGTTTGCAATAGGGAGGGGCTGTACTTCCACCTCCAAAATCTCGGGAAATAGAAGCTTGACTCCAGTCAAATTAGGATGTTTGTTCAGAACATTAGGGATTCTGTTCTGCGTGTTGGGACTATTGCAGATTTCCAGTGTTCTGAGCGCTATTAACTGCCCGAGACCATCAGAGAGCATATCTCCCCAAGTATGACGCAGTGGTAGTGCTTTGTTTGGGATGGTGAAGAGGAGGGAGAGATGGACTACTTTAGTAGCAGACTCCAAGATGAAGCATAAAGCCTTCCCAAAACTCTCGCTGAAATTAGGATTAGAATTTGGAGGGGATTACAAACTAAAGTTGCATACCCTACTCTGCTGTCCATAATGTCCAAACCTTTGAGCCTGTCGGTTACGTGTAGTCTTCTCACCATGGCAGAGGCGTATCAAAGTCTGGAGTTGGACAAAGATTACACCGAGTCGTCGAGTTCGCCCATTGCGATACCTGACTCCGAACCTTCGTATGCCGGAGACGATAACTTGGAGGACGCCATGGCCGTCGAGGAGCCGCGCGGAGGCTTCGATGCATTTATGAGTTTCAATGGGACTCGGGTGAGCAAAGCTAAAGATCTTCGACTGGCCATGGCTGGGGTGACTGGTGTGCGTGCTTCCACGGATCGAATCAAAAGAGTCGCCTTCATTCCCTGCTACGGAACTCCTGGAATTTAAGATTCCGAGAGACCAATCCTCGGTGAACCATGCCTTCGAATCGACAATCCCATCTGTACCCTGGCTCGCTGCGACGCGCAGTTGTTTCTGGCGATTGGGCGGCCAATGCGCTCGTGATGAATGGAGAAAATAGTCGGTCAGGTTGATGGAGATCGTGTTTGCCGACCAAAGTCTGAGCAACTTGCTGCAGACACACTGCTCTCCAGCCTCTCCCCGTATGAACATCTACACCGGCTGTTCCGCCTATGCGATGTCCACAGTCTGAGGAATATACGCCAATGTGCTGTATCTGAGCAGGTGCGGATCCTTATGCGAAGCTTGATATGTATGCGCCATCCGGACTGGGACGGGACCATCGCGGCCCCGGTGGCCCCGAGCGAGTATGTTGGTTCCGTGTTTGATTTCAGTACGTGTGGGGGCCATCAAATACGAACACGACACGTATGGGGAAGGTAAGGAGATACGCAATCCGATAAAACAGGATGCACAGTTGTGGGTTGGGCCCTTGGATTATGTAAGAGCTCTGTCGGCTTGGTACATCCAAATACTGGTGGTGTCGTTAGTATAGATACACCATCTGTGGATTAAAACTTCACCTAGCGTCAACCCCGACAATTATAGGCTGGCATTCCTCGCCGTTTCTTTTGAAACCCTCGGTGACTGTAAGCTGAAGCACGGCTTAAACCATCAAAAAAGAGTCTGAGCCATTTTTGGTTTAAACCATCATACCATGGTTTAAACCATCAAAAAGGACTCTGAACAATTTTTGGTTTAAGCCATCAAACCACAGTTTAAACCATCAAACCGTGGTTTAATCTTCAACCTGCAATCTTTTTGGTTTAAACCACGGCCATCGTTGGAGACAATGTGGTTTAAACTTAAACCATGCTGTTGCTGCACATGCCCTCCTTCTGCTTGCAACGGTCGCACAATGAACTATCGACGTTGGATTTAGGACGCTCCGCACGAGGAAAGCGAGTTGTCAATTCTGAATCTGGGATTGGAGATAGAGCGGTATTTTTACGTTTCTCGGGCAGGCCATGAGCGTGTAATGCTGACGGTGTTTTGCGTTTGGCTTGGCTAGCCAGGACTGTATCGTTGGAGGATGGGGC
Organism: Mycena olivaceomarginata; assembly: GCA_029378375.1. NCBI lineage: Eukaryota > Fungi > Basidiomycota > Agaricomycetes > Agaricales > Mycenaceae > Mycena > Mycena olivaceomarginata. The sequence continues at coordinate 16,892 of JARKIC010000839.1, forward strand.
GTCGGAAGGCGCCGGTGGACCAGGGTGGGACAATAAACGCGAAAAGATAAGTCCCTGGCTGGAGAAGAAACCGACTTTGGACATGAAGTCGGAAGATTTGCCTGTGCGGGGGTCCTCCCAGTCCGCAGGAAAAGTAGTGATGCCTAGCACAGCAATCACAGTAGGCGACACCTGATACCCGCAACCACGTTTTATCAGGTCTTCGGCGCGAAGTCTTTGCAGGTCGTTGACGAGATTTGCATGGAGAAAGGAAGGGAAGCCATTCCATATAGCGCATATGGCGTATGTTCCTCAGCAACGATTTGACGGCTACGTGTCACGCGCGTCAAATACTCGCTCGGGCGCAAGGCGGCATTCTACCGTAAAGTCTTAGCGTCGAAGGCGGGACTCACTGTTTATTCATGCTCTTCTGGATTCACTCTGCAGCTCCAGGCTTTTCTCGAAGCTCCTCCAAGCTCGCGTGCCTTCTCTTAGTATTCTACCATCGAAACTACACTGGAAACTGCTCTCTCAGTTCTCATTTTTCACACTCATTTCAACATCCATTCAAATGGCCTCTTGTCTTACCCAAACACGAACACGCCGGCATACGCTCGTCTCTATACAATCTCTCCATATCCTTTTTCAATGTCCTGCCCATCGATCAGCCTCCACCGGCCGCACATGAACATGTCATCCCGGCCATTCCGTGGTATATATTCTGTGCGGCTATACCGGCTACTTTGGGACCCGAAATGGTCCGTGCATTGGCCTGCTTCTCGAGAGCACGGCACAAGCATGTGACCTTCTCGAGCTTCAATAATGGCACCTTCTGAAAAGAGCAAGAAAAAGCACTGCGGCTGTTGTGAGGCCTGCGTAGAGCTACTGTCGGAACGAGGGAGACGGCGGCATTATGCCAACGGCAATCCCTTAAACAGACGATCATCTGTTTCGTCCCATCCTCGCTCCGACGCAATGGACGTTGACGCGACGGACAACCATTCCAGATACCGGTCCTGTACCCTCGTTCTACCCATCTCCGGGCCCGCGGCTCTCCTTTTCTGCGAACCCCGTCGTCTACATGGGAAGAAATGGACCTCGAGGAGGAAGAGGACTCTGATACACTTACCACTGAGCCAGACACCGACGTCGAGCTCGGCGAGGAAGATGAGTGGTTGGCATTTGACGAGGGTGAAGAAAGGAAAGATTGTGCTACTCGTGAAGAGATGGTCAGAGGCTTAGAGGACCGCGCATTTTTACAGGCCCAACCACCGGTTCCAACGCCATTTCGGACCTTGGAATGGAATCTTTGATGAATTTAAATAGGTTCTATGAAGCCAAAATCCATAAAAACACCAGACCTAGGTTATAGTGCCCAGAACAAAATTTCGCCCAAAATCCTTCCAGCCGGAGCAGACCTGCCAGTTTCAGGCTAATACCTCGTCACAGGTCTTCTATTCCGTTCATTCAATCGCTCCAAATGCATCCTGACAGTCCGAAGAGCACACATTCTCATGTTTAACACAGGGAAGGGTCTAATTAACGGCCGGTGTGAGCCAATTATGGCCTTGATTCTTTTGTCTGCATTCTCTACACCTTGACCTATCTTAGTTTCAGCGACATCGTGCACTATGGCTGTGGAATATCTTAATCTTGCAGTATTCCTCGAACAGAATAATTCTGACTCTGAAACTGAAACTGAGGCAGAAATTGAAATACAAGAAGAGGATGATATACCTCATCCTAGAGACCAGGCAGATTTGCTACAATGGCTTCAGCTTAGAGATGCCCATCTGGATTCATTGCCTACAACCAATGCTCCTGTGCGTCGAGGTGCCTATCACAGCCGGAAAATTGGGGTGGACATCTCTGAACGCCGAGAACAAGAGCTTCGACAATCGGAGAAGGAAAGAGCAGCAAGAGAATCCAAAGAGGATCTCAAACATGGCCGGAAAAAAACAGCAATTACAGATTTTTTCTTTCGTCAAACACTTTCCCAGCTGGAACCTGATTCTTCTCATGAAGAACAGTTTGCTTTTGATGCAGAGATGGAAATCGATTCTGAGGGCAGGCTTTTACTTGAAGAATCTGGCTCATATGCCAAGACAGCTGCTAGTCTTCCCAACTCTGATAGGTCTGACTCCGAGATTGAAGAATACCATGTAGCCCCGGCCTCTAGTTCACATGCTAGTACATATCATCGACTTGTCTGATTCATCTGAATCAGAAATGGTAGAACAGATTGTGGGCAAGTCTTCAACTTCTAGGGTCACACTTGAGGTTGTAGAAGATGAGGATGATGTTCCATTGAATGTTGAGCCCTGGAGCGATCTGTATCAACCTTCTGCTGGTTTTCCCCACTGTCCATTGAAGAGTTGTTTGGGGAGGCATTTCTGGACCGTTTTCTGGGCTGAACTTCATCACTTTGCTGAACTTTGTCACCCTTACGCTATATACACACTCAGATTTGAATTTACATTCAAAGACTGAACACTGACTTTGAGTGCAAAATTCCCAAGATTCTGAGCTTTAGCCTGTCCTTTCTTCCTTGGCATGTGTGCAGAAGTGGTAAGAGATGTAGTAGGAAGATGGAAGTAAAGAGCAAGTGCTGCAAACACGTGTTAGAGGCGAGGCAGTACTGGAATGATGTAATCACATGATCGTGTGAATTTCCCCTTTGGGTGGCGCGAAATGTTTGGTCTCAAAATAAATTTGTTTCTGAAACAACTTGCATTCTGAGCACTTTTTCCAAAAAAGGCAAAAAACTTTTTTTTTGAGGATAGCTATCAAGAAACTGTGACCACAGATTTGTTCCCTTGATCAAGCTGCACATTTCTGTGGTTTTAATTTTTGCTACCATACTGAGGCCATCAACCAGTAGTGCCCACAAAGGATGTCACGCTATTGCATCACGTGACTCGATGAATGCGGATGTCGCATATCTTAACATCTGCCCGCGGGCCACGGTTGTCATGGAAAATTGCCTTAAAAAACCTTCATCATCCTCCGAATAACCACACCGACTTACAACTGGATCCCATACATCTGGGGGCTAGAAATTTGGTTCTATTGCCCCTGATTCTGTTGCTCGCTTACCGGCTGCCCGAGGGCTCCTCTGGTCCTGGAGCCTGTCCATAATGACTCTAATCCACCCCTATCCCTTCTCTCTGTACATCGAATCCGGCTTATCACTGGTGCGTTCCAATCCTTGATTTTTTCTGGCTCCAATACTCAGCACATTTGCCAGCCTTCCTTTGGGCCCACGTCCCTTACCGGGCCCGGCGCCGTTCCCGATTGCAGTGGCGATCTCTCCGCCCACTATACTGCTGCCGTCTGCCGTCCGTCGATCGCTAAGGCTTAATTAAGGGTTAGTGGGTCGGACCAGGTCTTTAATTTCCGGATGTCGGTAGCAACAAAGTCTTCGTCGCAATCCATTTGCGTGGGGGCGGGGTGAGCCGGGCGCAAGTTACGAGTGAGATAAAAAAATTTGATATTGATGTGTGTGTGCTTATGGCTTGGGCAAAGTGAAACTGCCGCCAGCACTGCCGCCCTGCCGCCAAGGGCGGTAGTGGCGGCACTCGGGAGCGGCACTCACTTTATATTACATACCATCTGTCCGTAGTATTACATACAGCATCTTTACCTACATTGTGGTGTAGTTATTACAGCAATTCACATGTATTCAAGTGACAAAACTTACCCAGAAGTCGGCAGTTGAGCGTAAGTTCGACTGGTAATGGCGGCAAAGGGCGGCAATTTAACTATTTTTGGGGGCGGCAGTGGCGTCAAAGGGCGGCACTAGGGGCGGCAAAGGGCGGCAGAGGGGGGCGGCAGTAGGGGCGGCAGTAGGGGCGGCAGCGGGGGCGGCAAATATCTGTGGGGGCGGCACTTTTCCTTTTTGGGTCGGCAGTTGGGGGCGGCAATGCAACTACGTGACAAAGGGCGGCAGTGTGACCATGTGTGACAACGGGCGGCAATGGGCGGCAAGGGCGGCAGTTTGCATAAAAGTTGTGGTTTGAGATTACGACATTTTGAGGTGTATCCGAGTCTTACTTAACCTCAGAGCTGCACAGATGGCCTAAACTTGGTGGCGTATGCGCAAGTCTCACCATTTTTCAGTTCAAGAAGACTGAGTGAATGGTGAACAAGAAGATTGAGCTGGGCCAATATACAACCAATGACTTGCCGAGAAGACCGAGTCAATGATGAACAAGAAGACCAAGAGGAATATGAAGGCGGCACTTGTGTTTTAAGAATTGCTTCGGCATCGTCGGACTCGAGAGAACACGGGTGAAAGATATGCCCAAGAAGATAGAGAGTGGATATCAACGAAGTGGAATGTGTTCTTCCATAATCACCTGGCTCAATAAATCACCTGTTTATCATACAGTGTTCGCAAGAATCAAGGAAAGGTTTCACTGTTAGCAAATAACACACCCTTGGTTCCAGGATTATTGAAGTCCAGCTGCTCGACCGGTCTGGATTGCGAGTCTTGCAGAGAAGTAGACACAAGAATGTCACGTTTCGCAAGAAATGAACGCGTGAACATCAAGCTAGGGACAGAACCTCGGTGTGACAGAGAAGGAGATGGACACTGTAAATGAGTCCGGAATGAATGTAAGAATGTCGGGTTGAAGATACACCGGAAGAACTGAGCTAAAATATGCCAGTCGTCTAGTATAGATATATGGGTAATCGTGGCATTGTTGTATTCAGATTCCGACAAACCGGCTTCGAGGAGTAGCGAAATTCTCCAAATGGACGACTCACTCATCCAGATGCTCATTCATCAGGAAAACCCAGATTTGATAATTGTTGAACAATTATCACCAAATTGTCGACAATCTTGCAACCCGTGATAATTTTACACATTCTTCGACAATGGTCCATAATTCCGTGTAATCAGATCCACCATCGCTCCTTCGGCGTGCCTTGAGCCTGTCTTTGCCCAAGAACCCTCCTGTTCTGCTCTGTATGCGTTCAGCGCACTACCGTTGAGGAGCAAGTTGGTCATGTGACCGTGTCGGTGGCGGCCGCCACAAGTCAGACCAAGCAATGCCAGGTGATACAGGGAAGCAAAAGGAATGTAGGAAGCCCCGAGCGCGCAAATTTGAATAGGATAGCTATATTGTATCTACCTTACTACGGCAAAAGTATACACAATCCTGTCAACGTATTGTAACGTAGGAATGGCGGTCGGACCAAGGACTGACATAGAATTTTCTACAGCGCTCCAGGACGTTCTGGCTCGTCCAGTCCCGAGGTGCGATGGGCCCAAACTCGGGGAATAATTGCACGCTACGGCGGATATTGGCCACCGGAATGATTGTCGCGGAGTGTTCCGCTGGCCGCGAGATTTTGTACATTGCGTGGTTCGGCTCTGGGGCATTGGGAAATTTCGAGAACCATTCAACGTAGGCCAGATGATGGTGAGGCCTCTCGTTTGGAAACAGATGCTTCAGGGCACGTTCAGTGAGTGAAAAGACGACACGAACTTGCCCAACACGATAGCCTGATCCCTCGGAGTGTTAATCTGCATTCAGAAGGTAAAAGGCTGGCCACATTACCTTCGACTCCAGAGTGCTTTCCCGTCCCATCGTTTACAATGACCGTGTCGAATCGGCCGCCAATAATGCGCCCTTGTTTATTCACGTACCCAGGCTTCACGTGAACAACATCGAGCGCGTCACTTTTATCCTCCCGCCCAAGGGGGTCTTCATTCCAAAACTTTATCGTGTGGTACACGGAAACGGACTGGAAGGGAAGGAAAAAGTTGTCGGCGGCTACTTCACGTTGTCGTCTCGAAAACTCGGGGTTTTTGAACCCGATAACAAAGTACGTGAAGGCGTCCCGAAAGTCGATGGCACCGTACTGGGCGCTGAGCGTCGCTAGCTTCACGCCATAAACAGATGGGAATTTGGTCATCTGGAGATGTCGATGCTGAACATGGTCTGCAGGCCGCCAATCGGAGTTTTTAGTGGTTGGTGGCGGGGAGCCGGCACAGCGCCAACGTATGAACTTGTCATGGCGAAGGATTTTTTCTTTGCGTTCCAGCCACAGTGTCATCTGCAGGTATTCATCCTTACGATTGGTGGCGCGGTATGCATCCTTCGCGAAATCTATATGAAGTCGCTCCGTGTGCTCCGTATTGCAGTTATCAAGGGTTCCGACGAGCTTGATGAACATGGGGGTAATGGGAGATGTTGTGGAACTTCGGAATATTGAAGTTCTCGCGGATGCCGAGGTCAATGAAGATCGATTTGTTGTCGTGAAATCGCTGGAGGTCGTCGCCGAGCTCCTGAAGTGTTTCAGTGGAATGCATGGGATATTGTGCCTGATACAGGAAATCAAGGGCAGCGCGAACGGCGCGAACAAGGCGTGCTGTGGACTGCCTATCGGGCAGCCGCAAATCCACGATAAGTCCAAGGAGGATGCGGCAGATCTGACTGTGCTCAGTCCCGGATATCCGCGAGAGTGTCGTGATGCCCTTGAGGAATAACCGAGTGTTGTGGTTTGGTGGGAGACGACGGCATCGAGCATCAATTTCGTCGGGCCCGAATGCCTCTTTAATCCATGCTACCACATGCTTGATGACGCCTTGGTAAAGCTGGTGCAGGATATCGGGAGTAATGGAGAGGTAGATGTTAACGTAGGGAAGGTCCTCCCAGAACGGGCGATGGATGGGCTTGATTCCTGCCTCGGCGCACGCGCGGGTAAATTCTGCGGCGTTTCCATCCGCCTTTGCGAGTGCTTCCAAGATCGCCTCAAGGTCCGGTACCTCGTACGCGTCCAGCACATTTCCAAGTTCATCGCGTGGAACCGGACAAGTCGGACATTCACCCGATTTAACGCAAGCTGCCAGAAGCTGCTCAGGGTAGTCCCCCGCGAAAATCGCAAGCAGTAGGTGACAGCGTCGCACGACACCGTCCCCGCTAGCCATCTCGATGCCAGCAAGACCAGCATCTCTGAGTGGGCTCAGGATTTTGCGCATACACGCGTGGTACAGATTCGCAACCGCACGACGTCGCGCCGCGGCAACAGTAATGTGGTCGAGACGTGTGGTGGGTAAGTAACCGATGAGGATATAGCCCTGGCGGGAGGGTTTGCGACGAATATCCTTCGGAATGTTACCGATGGTCATATAGACCGGATACGCAGCCTTGTTGCGGAACATAGTCGTCTGAGTCTTGTCAGTGGAGATGATCACTGGGACGACCGTAGCGCCAGGGCGACGCTTTTCGAGATTTTTCTGTGCGAGGTCTCGTAAATTATCACCAACACACAGTAAATGCGACGAACCTGTGTTTTCCACCACCACTCGGCAGTATGAATGTCGTGATAGAGGCGTATAGTTTTGTCCGGATCGAGGTAATGTCTCTCGGGTGCGAAAATGAGGTCTTGTGCAAACTCCGGATCGCCGTAGAGGGCACGCACACACTCTATAATGGGGCGGAAATAAACGTCGAAGGCCTCCCCACCAACAACTATCTCTTGGCGCTGGAAAACAGGTCTTCCGCTCGGAAGGTGCTGGTCGATTATTTGATTAAGCTCCTTAGAGTTCTTGTAAGAAAGACCCAGGGACTCTGTGACCTACAGGTAACAACTCAGCGTTGTCGCGACCCAAAATATACGAAAGAATTACCCCGTTAATAGCCAGCAAGTCCGAGAAAGCGGTCGAAGTGGAGCCCCGAACCTTGGCCCAGCGCGCAATTTGCCAATCAATCTGGGACTGAAACGGGGCCCAAGGATTATCGTCTACCTCTGCAAGAGTGTTCGTATATTTTGTATATGCAGGGACCTCCATTCGTGGCAGAGGAGCACCGGCCTTGCCGCCGAATGGTGTGACATGGGGCTTCTGCACGAAACGGTCATCTACAGCGTGTTTCGGTGCAAGGTTGCCTCCCTCCGGCGGCGGGGGGTCTACATCCATGTCAAGGTCTGGATTTTCTTGCGGAGGTGGTTCCCACTGAGCGGGAGGCTCGTCTTCCTCGTCCGACTCGGGAGCAGCCAGAGGGTGGTCGCCAGATTCAGAGCCACTGTCTATGTCAATAAAATCGGCGGGATTCGGGACAGGTGAGTCTCGCAAGCCCTGAGTAGCTGTGTTCGCCCCAGCAGCATTATAATCCAGCTCCTGCTGGTACAGCGCGATGCAACGTGGATCACGACTCTGTTGGTAATGGCGTTCCAAACCACCGCGCGCCTTATTGACAAGCTTGAAGCAGGCGGTGCATGCGACTTGATCGAAGGACATCGTGCAGGGAGGATAAGATGGAGATCAACTTGAAATTGAAAATTGAAGGCGGTTACAGCACCGGCTAACTAGCCCGAAGAGCGGACTTCAAGTCTGAAACTCGCCAAAAAAAATGTTACGGCTTTCTGCCACGTCAGTCCATTTCCTGCCTCTTCCGCCCACTACCCACTTTCTTTCAATCCCCCGTCCCACTCCACGTTCATTACGATGGCTCGAAAACTCCGTGCAAGGCCGCAGGCCATCAGCGACACCGAATCTACCCACTCTGGCCGTCAGTTACCGTCCCGCTTTGCCCATGCAGAGTCACCACTTACAAATATTATAGAAGATCGAGCGTCCGAGAGCGGAGAAGATCCCACAGGGCGTCGTGAGTGTTCTCGGGCTACATGAGAGCCCAACTCATCCCTTCCACCAGCCAAGCGCGTATCCAAAAGCAAGGCCAAGAAGAACAAGAGTGAGTTCTTCTCCACGCCCTTGGTTCGGAGAATGCTAACGGGATTCCATGAGTCTGGGCCGGTGCAGCTCCTACTGGCCCCAAGCCAAAGGTTCCCCAAGATAGTCTGGACCCAGTCCCGGAACTGCCAAGAAAACGAGCCGCATCCAGCACCCAGCAGTCAGCTAAAGTCAAAGTGCCAAAAGGTAAACCTTCATTAAGTTGTATGTAATAGGTTCACATTTCGACTGTAGTCCGCCAGTCGGAGGACGCGATAGACGACGACGACGACGACATGGCCTTGATGCGTCGTCCTCCACCCAAGAAACGTGAGTCGCATTGGAGCCTAGTTCGGATGACCCTTGGAAGTCGAAAGCTGATTTCATTCATATCGAGGCGCTACTAGGGGTGTCGTGGTGGACTCGGACCACGACTCGAGCCCCGAGATCGTTCCGGCCCAACCTCAGCCCAGCGAAAAAAACAAGAGGCATTCCACGAGCAGCAGCGCCGACACCAGTCCATGTCCATGCCGAGGATGCTGGCTTTGCTGACGAGGAAGATGACCATTCCGATCCGGCGATGGGTACTGCTGACGAAGAGGACGAGCATGGCGTGGAGGCCGACGACTTGCAGGGCCTGGCAGCGGATGAGGTGGAGCGGAGGCTCGCGGATTCGGTAAAGTTCCCAAATGATGCAAATTACGTTATTGACAGCGGCTTCTTCAGGTACCGCAGTGGTCGTCAAGCAACACGAACGACGAGGATTCACTAATGTTCTCCAGGCCGTCAAGTCGCGCTTCCTTCAGCTCTGGTCACTATAGCGTTCCGGAATCAAACTTCGACCCCATTGAGGTAAGTTCGGACTCAGATTCTTCCGACTCCGATCCTGCTATGCGCGGGGCCCTTTCCGGCATGAAGGCGGCGCGCGAGCGTCTTCCTGCTCCCATGAAGGTATACTTTTCTTCCTATTGTAACTCTGAGGTCTAAGTACATTGCGATAGACCACAGCCACCTCCCGCCCCGAAAGTCAACAGCCCGCTAAGGTCAGTCTTTCGATTTGCTAGGGTTTAATTACTCACTGACTGGCTGTAGGCGTCATCGGCAGGACGAATCGACTCCTACGACCATGAGGCCTTCATCAGATGCTCGGGGAGGTAAACGAATCAACATAGCTTGTTCGTAGTCAATTCGAATGAGCACTTCGGGAGAAACCAGGCGATCTTTGAGGGTCTGAACCGCCTCGACAGCTTCAGTCGTGATCTTGAACTCGACAGTAACGTTCCGCAAGAGAGAAGTGAGAGGCTTAGCTATGATGGCGAAGCACCAGATCCAACGACGCGCTCCTCCAGCGAGGCCGAGGAAGCTGCGAACTTCGGAGACGGAGGATGGAATAGGCCAATCCAGAATGCGTTGGATCAGGCTGGGAGAAATTTTCCAGCCCTCGTACGAAACGACAGATCCTACAATGTGAAGGTCAAATGCTGCCATAGTAGTCTTCACACCTGAAGCCGTGATTCCATTGGCGATCAGGTTACCCAAGAACTCGTCGTAGTTTTGGGCGTACTCGAATACAAATCTGCGGATGTTAGGGTTCTGAGGAATAGGCTCGTTGTTATACCTGGATTGCGGGCCTTTCACCCCGCAATCGTCGATGAAATTGTCGGCTTTTACTGGAGCAATGGGCTTGAGGGAATGGCGGACTCGAGCTGAAAAGGCTTGCATGGCGTTCGAATATCCTTGGCCCATCGTGGCCTGTTGTTTCGGACCAGCGGGCGAGTGGAAAGCTTGGAGAGGGCGAGAGTCAGGATGGATCCAGATGGCGTCGAATCCAGAGAAGAGATCTGCGAGCCCGTACATGGAGTAACCCACGAAGGGGCACTGGATCTTCAAAATATCGAATTCAGACTACACATGTACGATTGAACATGGTGGCTCCGGAAGCATATTTTGCTTTTCTCCGTGCAGAAGTGGAACGGGCACGGATTTCTCGCTCGAGTCCTATTCCTTCTAAGCGAATTCATCTGCCTACAAACCTGCAACGAATTCAACCACCGGCGAAATATTTGGCAAATTTCTGCACGGCTAGCAGGTTTCTCGACTAAGAATAGATTTACCTGCTCGTATGTACTGATCCTGCTATCCGACTCATAGACTCCAGCGGATCGTGTGCAGTCATTCTGCCATGGGTCGATATTTGGCTGCATCTTGCAGAAATGCGGGTCACGAAGCCGCAGTTTGCCGCCTATGCCAAGCAGAAGGCTGAATCAAATCGTCTTGTCTCGCACGACAGAGGTCCTCAATTAATCAATGGCAAGTCACGCTTTCGAAATGTGTGGCAAACAAACGAGCTAGGCTGTATTTGGCAGGGATAAGGAAACAGTAAATGGAAATTTCAGTAGGGTGAGCTCTCGAACCAGAAAGCCGGGCTTCCCAGTATTTGAAATCTGGACCACGACACATCTCAGACTGGTTTTTGTGTTTTTCTGGGAGAACAATGGAAGCTTGAATCATAGTGGCATTTTAGGTGCCATGAATTGGTTGACGATCACGCGTTTCAAAATGTATACCCCCTCCACACCACTTCACTCCGCATCAAGCTCCTTCAACCACTCCTGAATGTCCTTGTCGGTCATCCTGCGCGTCTGCGCTACCAATGCATCGCAATGCTGTGGATGGTGGGTCTCGCAGTGCTCAGCCAGTTGATCCAGCATGGTGTTTGATGGCAGCTCATACACGACACTCCCAGAATTTAGCTGTTTCATCTAAGCATGTACACCAGCGAAACTTACCCCAATGAGTAGCATGTATTACAGTTAATCGTCGGGTAGTCTTTGAAGTAATTCCACAGTATCTCGATATGTGTTTGAGTGAGACGGCCGCTATGGACTGATAAGAGGAAAAGAAAATAAATAGGAGTGTTCGGACCATGAGATGTTTCAGAGACCTACTCCTCTTTACGAGCAGTTCAATTATCTTGCCCTCTCCCCCCAACGTCTGCGGTGTATCGCTTGGGCCAACCTCACGGTCGTTGTACTGAAGGCTACACGTAGAGAGTATTTAGACTGTGCCGCGATGAATTTTGGTCTCGGTCACGCATGACGGTGCCCAGTGTCGAATGTAAAATGCGTGACATTGGGGCCAAATCTCCCTTGGAGGTGCAAAAAAGTCAGAAATTTCGAAATTTTTTGTCTTGAATGCCGAATTTTTGGAGGTGTCACACCAAAATTTGTTGGTTGCCAAAGTGCCAAATCGGTATTTTGGGTCACAGGTCACAACCCGTGCCGAATTGAATGAAATTGTACAGTAGCTGTAATAGTCATAATTGGCATTGTAAAACCTCTGGTTATATGGTGTTCAGGAAGGATGCAATGGACTTTATGCCCAATCTGCCAAAAGTGTGGCTATGTTGTTTACCAATGTTTTGTGCCAGCCGCCGTGGAGAGGCTCATCCCAACTTAGGTCACATATTCAGTCACATCACATTCGGTCATTTCTGTATTAGGGCCTGATCGTGTGCACTAGAATCACGTTAGAATTGCCTTAGATTCTAAGAATAGAATCGGCGGGGTAAGATCCGAGCGGAGGCCCCCGATCACCCGTGCTGGGCTATGTATATAAGTATGGAATAATAGAATGTACCGGCGCGGCATTTCATGCGGGATCGCGGCGCGAATGTCGCCCGAGTACCATTGCAGCATTGATCAATGATGGGGATTGCGATCCGATTTGCGGCATCGGCATCCTCCGGCAATCATCCGGCTGCTGGGGCTGATCCGATAGAATGGCCCATTCTATAATTGGATTCTAATGCAATTCCAGTGGGATGGGGGCCGATGCAAACCCTCCAGGCCCGCTAGAATACCTCCTCGTAACTAGCAGAATGAGTGAATGAATGATCAAGATACAACCAATTTTGGTGCTTGCGGCGGGACGGGCCACACATATTCCACTCAGATGATGATGAAATGGGGCGGGACCTAGTCCACACCGTCAACCGGGTGCCGTTGCAGTGAGCTCTTCCGCCGCGGGCACGGAAATTGGTTGTGTCTTGATCATTCATTCACTCATTCTGCTAATTACGAGGAGGTATTCAAGCAGAGCTTGCCTCAGCCCGCATCCCACTAGCAATTATAGAATGGGCTACATTCTATCGGATCAGGCCCGGCAGCGGGATGACTGCCGGAGGATGCCAATGCCGCAAGTCGGATCGCAAACCCCATCATCGATCAATGCTGCGATGGTACTCGGGCGACATTCGCGCCGCGATCCCGCATGAAATGCCGCGCCGGTACACTCTATTATTCCATACTTATATAGCCCAGCACGGGTGATTGGGGGCCTCCGCTCGGATCTTACTTGGCCGATTCTATTCTTAGAATCTAACGCAATTCTAACACGAATCTAGTGCACACGATCAGGCCCTTTTAGATTTAAATACTGCTACTCTGTCTTATGAGCCTCGAAACCGCGGTTGGGTAGGAGCCTGGAGCAAGACATGGATCGGATTGAAGGTCACCAGCCCAGCTCATAGTTTCCGGGAGGAGATAAACATTGTTCCCTATTCGCGGTTGAACTCCATTCAGGGCTGGGCCAGCGAAGCGTGTTTACGCTGCCCACCACGTTACCGTTAAGCCTCTGCCCATTTGGTGGAAAGCGCCTGTGCTTTGGGTCCAAATTCGTCGTCTCGCTTTGCGATTTCATTGAGCTCTTTTATGATCGACGTTGACTACAGCGCATGAATAAAATCATCTGAGGTAGACCAGGCAACCAACCTACCATGATGAACAATGGATTGACAACAGTGGAGTCCATTTGGATGAACAGCCTGATTCAAAATGGCATTTCGAGGCATGTGGTTGAAAATGCGAATTAAACCATTCAATAGTGTTCAAAATGCCATTACAAAGCATGTGATTCAAAATGGCATTTCGAGGCATGTGGTTCAAAATGCAAATTAAACCATTCAATAGTGATCAAAATGCCATTACAAAGCATGTGATTCAAAATGCCATTTCAAGGCATGTGGTTCAAAATGCGAATTAATCGGGTTTAAGAGTGGTTATACAAGTTCAATCGTGCAGCAAGACTCTTTCGTGGAATTAACTCTTCTTCATGGATTCGCCTGCCAGGGTTTAATTCACTTGAGGCATTTGCTCGCCAGAGCTTGAATCCTCAGGCATTCCTTCTCAGGGTTGAATCCATCCCATTCTAGTGCATTCGCCCGCTGGGGTTTGAATCCTCAGTTTCTTCCAGTGCATTCACCCGCCGGGGTTTGAGTCACTGGTGAGGCATTCACCCGCCGGGGTTTGAATCCTCAGCTTCTTCCAGTGCATTCGCCCGCCGGGGTTTAAGTCACTACTGAGGCATTAGCTCGCCGGAGCTTGAATCCTTCACCCACCCGGTGGCTGTAGGTTCTGTCGGGTACCGGGAGACAGCGGAGACGTATATAAGTACTGTGCAATTCAGTCTATATTCCCGCTACCATAAGGTACGGGTCTTAGGGAGCCCCGTTTTTGAGTTTTGGCAGTAAACTGCTTTTTTCGTCAGCAGTTTTTGCGTAAGCATCCATTCCCTACGCCAAACGGCCAGGAACAGGCACACGGCATTACATATTGATGCTGAGAACTTCGCAACGCGTGGGATTTCTGCGACGTGGCATCTCTTTTCTTCCTCTACTACCTCCACCATGTCTGCAACGTTCTGCAGCAAGCCCGTCTCCTTCTCAGTAAATCCTGCTTCTGAAAAATCACTGGTGACTCTGGACTGGATCTTGGCCAACGGAATCGCCGCTCCTCGCTCTGCCGCTTCCGGTGTTCTCACTCTTCCCTCTGGTGGCTCTATCTGCTCTATGCACATCAAGGCTTCTATCTGCTCGGATCTGCCCTACGACCTGGTGCTAGGTCGAGATTGGCTGTTCTTTTGCCGTGAAACCCTTCCACACTCGAGCTTTACTCTGTCTTCTGGCGTTGTTCACCCTCGAAATCCATCTCGTAATTCCTACCTTTTGTCTGGAATATATATTGTTGCTAATCCGACCCCCAAGATCTCCCGACAATCCCGTCACCATCTACCGTCATCGACGGCACGATCGATGTCGACGGCCGCGACAGTGACATCCAATCTGAGGGTAAGTTCGTTTTTCGGTTTCAATTCTCCCCGGCTGATGTTCGCTGAGCAGTGCCGCGCCGTTCCTGTGTTTGTGATGACCCGTTGATGTGTTTATGCCCCTCCACTTCTGCATCTTTGCAATCTGATGCACCCATGCAATCCATGACGTCTCTGAATATAATCCACGATATTTTTTTTGGTCACTTTGTTACCCATTCCCGCGTATCTGTCTTCCACGCAGATTTGCCCACAATCCAGCGATCTCTT
This sequence comes from Mycena olivaceomarginata, assembly GCA_029378375.1. Lineage (NCBI taxonomy): Eukaryota > Fungi > Basidiomycota > Agaricomycetes > Agaricales > Mycenaceae > Mycena > Mycena olivaceomarginata. The sequence continues at coordinate 31,929 of JARKIC010000839.1, forward strand.
GTCTTACATGCGATACCGTGTACTAATTTGAATTTAATCCAGTGTCGCCGTGTGCTTATCCACCACATCGCGACTGGAGCCTGTGCTGACCACACTGTCGATTCGTTTGTATTCCCACGTCCCGACCGCTCCGCCTGCCGGGCTCTTTGTGAAAATTTTGAATCTGCTGCACAAATGTCCAAAGCTGTGTTGAATATGATCATGGATGCTACCGATAAGCAACTGTCGACCGAAAGTTTATCGCATATTGCTGCTGCTTTGAATATTACAGTATCTGGTACCCGCAATGTCCGTTTCAAGCTACGAGCTGCTATAAGGAGGCATACAAAAACCATTAACGCGGCAGAGGAAGGTTTCCGTTCCTCGGCGTCAATGGCAGATTTTTTCAGTTCTTTTGAAAGCCATCAAAAGCCAGTTCTGTTGTCTATCGCCGCGCTACATCGCATTGACATTTCTGAAAGAGTAACTGTTGACTCACTTCGCACTCAGATCACGCAGCACATGGGCCACTGTTCACAATTCTCCCAATCACATCCTCGAATCGCCCTTCCAAACGGCCTTTCTCTTCCAGACTGTGCCGATGTCCACAATGAATGGCAATTTAATTCTCTGGATGGTGATTTTCAAGCCCATATTCTGACCGCAATTCATGGAAGTAATGCTCCTCTCAGATCGTTACGTCGAATGTTGTCCCTGTTGACTGTAGACTATGACCCTGAAGACAGTATTGGTCGGTTACGCCGACGACTTAAGGACTTTATTGTTAGTTTGCGGCGAGAGAAGAAAGTTGAAAGGTCCCGAGAACAAGAACACGCTGCCCGTGAAAAAGCCCGGGAAGAACATGCCGAAGAGCTTCAGCGTGTCCGTGAAATGTGGCCGCAGGTTTTACCACAGTCCGTGAAGAATCAGCGAATTCATATGTTTCGAGAGAAAACAGGTTCTGAGGCACTGTCCACTTTTACCTGTGCTGTATGCGCCGAGTCGAAGCTCATTGCCCCTCACGAGCTCTATCAGAAGCTGACAGAAGGCACACTTGTTCTCGTCATGCTGTCATTTGCAACCTACGTGATCACCGGTCAGACCACGGAGGCCGGGAGGCCTATTCCAAACAAGAAGGTGAGCCCACGCGACTCTGGCATATTCTTTACTAACGAGGGTGTAGGTCTACCATGTACTGGTTGATAGGCTCAGGATCCTTGACCACGGGGATGGAGAGCCCTGGAATCCGGCCGTGCCTGCAATCCCCCAATCTCGATTCTATTCCCTGGTGAATTCTCCCCAGAGGCGAGGCCGGGACGATGCCGCAGACAGCGCATTCAATAATTTCGGTGCTAAATCGGCTTCTCCGAGCCCTCCCAAAAGAGCACGACGCAATGCCGGTACTCAGTAGATTTTACTAAGTCTCTCAAAATCTTTGCTACTCAACCTCGATTTAATTACAAAAACATGTTTACTTCTTACTATTGAAACACACTTTGACTTTTTATAACCGGTAGCGGGCCATGCCGCTTGTCGGCCCTACCAGCTTTATTTCTTATCTATTCTCGCTGTCTCCCAGGTGAGCATCATTTGTATTACAAAGCACCATTATCTCACTCTTCTTGCGGGCTCCCAGAGCCCGCGTCGATCTTTCTCTCATTCTTGAATCTTCGATTCCATCGCTTGACTTGAAACAGCCAATCTCAGCACTTATCTTCAAATGACAAATGGACTCATCTCTGGATCGTCTGACGCTGCCGCTGACCCTACGACTCAACCTCCCTCTAGTGGACCGTCTGGGCCTCAGAATGGCACAGGAGGAAATAACCCACCGTCCGGTCCGATATTCCTACCTGATGTGGTCAAAAAACTCGATGAGATCGTTGCCGACTTCAAGGCTGACAAACTTACCCGAGCTCACGCGGTTGCCTTGCTCGTCGCTACTCTCCCGCCTGAGGTCCCCGGCGCCGCTCCAACTTCCGACGCGCTCTCGAATCCATGCTCGAGCCTCACGCCGCCGCTGTTGAGTGTGCGGCTAACAGAGGTGCTAATTTGGTAGGCGCGACCGGAGGAGCTGGTGTCTCGAGTGGAGGAGACGCAGGAAGCCTCGCGAAGCGACTCATCTTCGAGCACGAACTCCCTTGGTTCGCAGATGACATCCTGGCCGGAGCAACTCTCAGCCCCGAGCTCCAAAAGACCAAGTGACCCTTCAGCTCTTTGCACGGGAGCGGATGCAAGTGCCGGAATGGGCGCGAGTGCCCGAAGTGACGGAGCGGGTGACGGAGCGGGTGACGGAGCGGGTGACGGAGCAGAGGCGCGCGAGGCAGCCGGAGCGGGGGTTCCCCTGACACCTAGACATAAATATCTCTAATTAGTCCGCATCAGCGGAACTAGCCGACAGTGGGGTCTGACAGGTACGTAGGTTCCCAAAGTCCTCGATCTGGGAAGAGCATGGCCTACCGTGGCTCCATTTCGAGCACGTGAATTGATTTCATCATCATGGCTCCGTTCTTGAATCATACCGAAGCCGCGCGGCGAACTCTGAAACACCTCCATGGGGATTAGACTGACGGAGATTTTCTTCCATCAGCAGTTCCAGAAGCTCAATTGTGATCGTGAGAGTCTCGTTGTATTATAAAGCTCACCCTTGCCACTGTCACCCATTCCCCTCCATTCCCTCCAAAATCTCCGAGTTGATGCCTACAAGCCGATCTTCGACCGGTCCCTCGTACCTGGATGGGAAGTGCGAACGGAAAAGGATCCTCGACGACGACTTGGATTGCAGTGAAGTCAATCATCACAGTGTTTTCTGCGATCGGTGCACGATCACAGTAAATCTTGAACCTGACTCTTTGTACAGGCTCCGGCCTTGGAAAAAGCACAAAGATACACGCAAACATAGGAACAACGGGGGGTAGGTCTCATAATTTTACTCAAGTGACTAGATAATTGAAAGACTCGTACGGTTTTTAGTACTGAAAATGTGGCCCTCAACGACTACCTACACCGGCGGCGGGGTGGACGATCCAGACGCAGCCCAGCTTTAACGTATGACATGGTATGCCGCCCCATTCACTTGGAAGTCAAATCTAATCACCGCTGGCAACGCAGGACATGGACTGTTTCCCCAGTAAGGTCACGCCTTTTTGACTCCGATTCTCATTCATAACGCTGCATGGAGCTTCGGATGGTGCGACAGCGACGGCAGGCGTCGGTGTGCTCTGACCTTGATTCCTCTCAAAATCGGTCCTGATTCTGTGGCAGAAGAAGGTACGCTTTTGTTGGCAGACCCTTGGGGGTCTGTCATGGTTAGTTCAGCCGTCGTCGATGAACAGAGCAACACTGCGCCAAGGTGATGTCTCACCGAACACAACACATTATCCTCAAAAATTCACTCTGATCTCAGTGAGGCCACCGGATCAAACAACGCTGAGCCCAAGCCCCGTCAGCCGTCTGCTCTGGTAAGATCATCTACAACGGGATCTCTGGTCTCATCAAGTACTCTTCCAGCAGGCAGAGACACCTCGAACACCTGGTAACTCTATCTCATTGGCGGAACTACTTCATCCCTTAGGTGTGACACTCTCACATCACCACTTTGTTTGAACCACCTACATACTTCCCCCTCAGCTTCTCCGAACGGTGGGACTGCCACCCAGGTAAGTAGAGTCATCGCCTGTGCCCAGCCATCCTCATGCGTATCAATTTGGATCTAGCATGGGCTCGAAACTTACAATGCAGGGCACTCTGGTCCGCGTGTCACATCCACCATTTTGAATCACTTATACACTCCAAATCGACTAGCTTCACCTACCAACAGTTTCTGTCACGATGCAGGGCCCAGTATAATCGTAACGATGGGGTTACACTCAACTGCGCAAACAGCGCATAACTCCGCCACCGAGGTTATTTTTTGTTACTTGCTCTTTGGCTGTGCTAACTTTACTTAGCCGTCGGGCTCCTCGGCCGCCACAAGTGGGTCGCACGACGTGCCGACGAACGGGCATTGGTCATCTGACCGTAGTGCCGACGCGGTTGATGACCGGCAAGACCGGCACTACAGTCAGATGACCAATGGCGGGTACGTATCCGGCGACAGCGTGGAGGAGAACAATAACGCAGGCGGTGCGTATTAGCCTTGCCCTTGTCAGCGATTCTTCATTCACGAGCTCCAGCTCACGACTATAACTTATATGTCCACACTCCTCATCTGGTCGAAGGTGCAACCAAGCGCATATCATCACCAGACCACCTCGGCAGCAGTACCGGAGCATTGGGCCCTCCAGAGCATCAGCACCCCGGCGGGGAAATCGTGAGCGATATAACGCCATCGATCCCTGTCAGACTGACGATTCTTCCTGTTCTTCCTCCCGCCACCACAATGACACAGTGGCCCACCGCCCTCCAAAGCACAACGGAAGGCCGACACCGAGATGCGGCGGTTGGTGCGTGATATCGTTGCAGATTATGCGGGCAGTAATCTCACGAATTCTAAATCAGCTGCGGGCGATGATCTCTCGTCTTCCGGTCCCTCGACCAGAGAATATATTGCAGGCTCAGGTACTCGAATCATTCTACCTTTGGAATCCTTTCTTTATTGACGGACAGGCCTAGTTTCAATGGCAAACGCGGGGTACGTACTCGGCGCAGAATTGGCTTGCTTCCCTGCTAAAATAAGACTCTGAAATCATGTTTTTGCCGAAGTTCAATTGCGAGCTTAATCCAATTGAAATGGTGAGTAATAAACCATCTATTCTCTCTCATTAATCGGGTTTAAATATTATTTACTCAAGTCTAACGGGCGCGCTATGTTGGCCGTCGCGAGGATATTCGTACCCTTCCCTTGCTGGGGTGAAGCACCTTGGGCTCTATGGGTGGCTGCCGTACTTCCTGCTGTGCTCTCCACGGTACACGCAGTGTAACACTCCGCGCGAGTGGATCGCCCCGTCTGCATGTGCAGCGGGGTCGTAATTCCTGCTTGTGCGCACCACGGCGCAAGTAGCGTACCGCCCCGTGTGGCGCGAGTGGCATCCAGGACACCGAGCGAGTATAAAGGTCGAGGGGGTAACAGGAGATTCGCAGCTCCTCTCTCTTCCTCGCCTTTCACTGCTCCCCAGGTCCGTCTTTATCTTACTTATTTATAGCTCTCTTTGTTCCCGACATTTCACTGCATGCTACAGTCTGTCACAAAAAAAAATGTGCACCCCCCTATTTTGTGTATTTTATACAGGCTGTGTCCTACTCCACTTCATAGTGTTCTAGGGGCGAGCGTTGATGTCCCGAAAAGGGAGGAGGCGGCCGAAGGTCACCGATCCCTTGTGTATCTTAATTAAATCAGTCAATGCTACAATACAATCATCAAGTCTAGGCAAGTTTCCATACGTAGACGTAGACATCTTTGTGCACCTCAAGCTCTCCATTATCAAATAATGTACTGTTCACTGGGACCTTTCTTGCGCCACCTCTCCTTCTTTGGAGTTGTCCTGGCCCACCTGAACATTTCCTCTGCATTCCGCAAAAGGCCATTCCAGAGGTCAACCTGCTTCTCTGCATAAGCTTGCGAGCCAGCTTCCTCCTGCCCACACCTCGTCACCCTGCCTCTCCCCGAAAATTTGTTTGAACTCACGAACCTCACGCTGGTGCAGCTGTTTCATCTCTGCGAGTAATTGAAGAATGCGGCATGGAAGTCAAGATCGGGTTCGATGTCGAAGAATTGAAGAAAAAGCTCCGTTGAGGTTGATCAGTTTGACGACGGGTTCGGACGATGTTTGAGAGTATATACAAAACCCGACGCAGCGACACAACTGTCAAAAATCGGTAAATCCGACACATCAAGGAAAACCCGCACGCAGATCAGCAAATCAGACACATTTCGCCGCAAGCGACACGGTCTTCAGGAAATCCGACACAATTCCAGGAAACCCGACACACCGCTCGGCTATCGTGGCTTGGCAGTGAATGCCGTCACTATTGATCTGCTGTCCAGCTTCCTTCCCCCACATTCTCGCCGCCGCGACGCCACGCAATGGCGGAACTCGAAGCGCTTCTGATGCGCCTCCCCGACACGGTTCTTTTTTCGCCTATTTAGGCATAAAAATCGCAAGTCACCATCACCTACGTCAAAATTGTTCAGCTCACGACCTCCTGTTACCCGTCACCTGAACCTTTGGTCGAAATAATACAGTATGTCTCCGCTCTGAAACCGGTAGCACGTAGTCCAAAGTAATGTTTCACCTCGAGTAATAACCTAATGATTTGCGAGAGCTTAAAGCTGATTTTGCGCTCTTCTCCAGTCGTCCCTGCCCTCGATGGTTCCGCAGTCATTTCTTTTCTCCTCCACGAGCCCTTCCCGCCTGCACGATGGCTCGTAGGAATGCGCCGCAGACTGGTGGCCCAACGAGTGCCAACCCGTAAGGTGAAGGGGCTCTGCACGGCGACCCGTGCGTACTACATACTTGAGTCACTCGGTGGGGCGATTCTCATGACGTTTCACAACTTCCAAGTCAATATCCAGGCTAGTTTTCCGCCTATGCCCCCTAGCCAGTCGAATCATCTTGGATTTGGGCACCCCTCGTACGTCCTCACTCACCCTCATTGTCCAAATACAGTACGCCCACCACAGTCTCTGCCTGATTTTTGACCCCCCTCGATTTCTTCGTTTCAATGCTCCCCCACCTTCCAAACGCTAATTGAAGCCCAGCTGTGGTTACCCTTTTGTCTCCGAGCCACTCCGTCAACCCTGGGAAGCTGTCGACTCCGACCATTTGCGATCTCCAGAACGACACCACCAACCCCCCGTATCTCTGTCATTTCTCTTCAAGATCCTTTGGTTTCCACCCTCGTTGGATTCCCAAACGTCCAATCTTCCACAGACGGCCCCGGTGAGTCTTCCGCGAGTGATGTTACCTTTTCCTGATTTTCGACCACCTTCAATTCGTCAGTTCCGATGCGGAGACACATCCAGAGTTCGTTCGCATTCATACTGTCGATACATTGCACTCAGAAACTGTTGCAATAGCCAGTGGCAGGTCAGGCACAAAAACATGGCTAGGCAGAAAAATCTGTCAATGCCTCTACTTTGCGGATGGGCGCTTCAAAGGGATGCTGATTTGACGAAGTCACCAACATTAAACCAGGAATAGACATTGTTATTCAAAAAGCTGTTCAAGATACTTATATGCACCGGTGGCACTGGGCCATTATACCTCGGAACGCTCGTAGTCACTCTCAGCATCTCCTGGCTTCCGCCTGCCATACGGGAGAGGGTCCATCTGAATGGTAACCTCCTGCTGGACTGTGACCACGGTCGGTGTCACGTCCGCGAGAGTCATCCGGGGCGTAGGGGCCGATTTGGCCGAGGGGTCCCCGTAATTCTCCGGTCCTTCGGGCAGGATCCAGCCACGGCTGTTAAGATTCACAAGCATGCACCTGGGAGACACGACCCTTAGCCAGTTCGAGGGAGAAAAGTTGTCGGGAACAAACATACAGCGAATACACCCGCCCGATGGTCATCTACGTGGGGTCAGCAAGAACAGAATCACGCTCAAGGGCAATGGGCGAAGATACCTCAATCAGTAAAGCGGCGAGGTGCATTCAAATGGCGGGCATTTTCAAAAACATCACCTGACGCATTAGAGGTGCATTCAACTGGCGGGCATTTTGAAAGGCATGACCTGACGCAATAGAGGTGCCATTTTGAAAAGTGTGACCGGAGATGCATTCAAATGGCTGGCAATTTGAAAAGCGTGACCTGAGGTGCATTCAAATAGCGGGCATTTTGAAAAACGTGACCTGACGCAATGGAGGTGCATTCAAATAGCGGGCATTTTGAAAAGCATGACCTGACACAATAGAGCTGCATTCAAATGGCGGGCATTTTGAAAAGCGTGACCTGACGCAATAGAGCTGCATTCAAATGGTGGCCATTTTGAAAAGCATAACTTGATGCCATAGAGCTGCATTCAAATGGCTGGCAATTTTAAAAGTGTGACCTGAGGTGCATTCAAATGGCGGGCATTTTGAAAAGCATGACCTGACATAATAGAGGTGCATTCAAATAGCGGGTATTTTGAAACCTCTGATCTGAAGTGCATTAAATGGCTGGCATTTTGAAAAGTGCGACCTGAGGTGCATTCAAATGGTGGGCATTTTCAAAAGCATGACCTGACGCAATAGAGGTGTAGGCTTCACAGCAGCTTGAAGCCCAGCGGCCGCTTGCTCCTCAGCAGCGACGCGGGCATCTTCAAGCTCGGTACGATGAGCCTGTTGAACAGCAACAGTTGCGGCAGACAGACCAACGCGATTCAACTCGGCTCAGTCTTGATACGGGAACAAAGGTCGAGGATAACGGGGTAAAGACCACCGATAATTCCACCAGGACCCGTAGCTGGCTGGTGATACGAGTTTTTCATGTTGAAAGATATGTCATAAAGAGACTTGTCACGAGCAATAGCACCAATCATGGTACTAAAGCCCTCCTAAAAGACAGTCTCAGTCTGGTTATTAGAACTTGAAAAACATCATAACACCAGCATGACAGTCTTTTCATCAAGAAAAGCGGGTTGTTTAACACGGTCGGGATACCGAGTGGCGGCAACAGAATCGTTGATAGTGAGGAGGCTGTCGACCATAGCCTTAGGCATAGAAGGAACGGGAGTGGAAACCATGTTTAATAGACGAGGGTAGTCGGTGAAGATGCTGGTATAAGGAGTGAAAGCGCAAGCAGCTTTATATAAATCGCGGATGCTGTCCATTCGGGGAATAGTTGCGCTCTGAGTAATAATGTAACTGGGGACAGTTACAATTTATGAAAAGGGGAGATGGGACTTAGACGATGACAAAAATTTAAATTTTTGGACTCTGAACGATGACTACATGAGTCGTTAGCCGAAATAGGCGAGACGAAGCGGTAGATCAAGGTAAGCTCAGTTAGTCATCGGCTAAAAGACACATCGCTCGCAAAATAGCCGGCTCGGCTAGCATCCATCTAAGCGACAAAGATGCGCTAAGCGTAGACTCGTGAACCAGTCGACGTTAACGAAGAATCTCAGTGAGACAGGGACGTAAGCCTGAATTACTAAAATCACACAAACAAAGCCAACAATCAGACAAAGAGTGCACAACAGGGAGATCATCGTTAGACCTTGGAAAACAGTTATCCGATGAAAATCATGATGGGGGGGGGGGGGGGGCTTCCGCTGATGCTAAGATCGATGATTATGTACAAGATAACCATCCGCCTCGCTCCGGTATTCAAGAGCGCAAGATGAATGAAACGCAAACTGCAGGTAACAAAATGCGAAAGTGTTAGCAGAAAACACCGGTTGAGAAGAGAAATCTAAGCTCATGCCGGGGAAGATTTCCATAGGATTGCTTCGACGTGAAACTTTATTATTCAGTTGGCATGGTACATTAGGGTGTGAGAATATAGCAGGTACTCAAGTATTACAAAGCGCCGCATTTAGCCATTTAGAACGGGAGCTGACTGGCCAGTACTGTGGGCAAGCAACATCGATAATCTCAGTTTAGAAAAGGATTCACCAACGGCTTGAAGAGTAAATGAGATTGATCCTCCTGCGGATCCCAGGCACAGAACAGGGAAATTTGAGACGAGCGATATTGAAAGAAGCACAGAATCACTTTGAGAGATGGTGCGCCGATATAGCCCAGAAATAGCGCAGCAGATCTGATTCGAAGTCCAGTACCCAGCAAGTACCCAGCAGAAAGAATGTTTGAAAAATCAGATCGGGGACAGAGTTAATGTTGAGGACGAGCGAAGTGGGCAAAGAATAGGATCCAACAACAGCAGGCGGCCTTTATATATGTCAAGAGTTTGCCGGCAGGATTATGTGGCTTCACGGCTGCATCGCTGCGTGTAGACAGCAGCGACTGCGGTCTGCTGCGTCATGTCAAGGAAGGCCTGCGCGCAGGTCAGCTGTTCCAGCGCAAATTAAAAGGCCGTGTCGAGAAGCACAGGCAGTGGGCACAGAAGGGGTTAACTGAAGAGCAAGAACAGAGGAAAAACAAAAGGAGAACTGTTACATGGGATATAGCACAGCCGAATGAGCAAAATCTTAAAGAACAGTTAATCAAAAGATGCTCAATCTCTCTCTTTATAAAATTAAGCATGTCTGAAGCCTTTTCAAACTCCTCCATCTGTCAATCAGCTTCGCCCGAAGATCTTCCGCACTTTATTTATTTGCTTCGAACCACCTTTAAACCACGGAAAGAATTCATGGTAGCAAGGGGTGTGCAACTCAAAACTCACACATCAGGGAGGGGATGCGAGGCCGCGAAGCGGCCGAGCAGCCGCTTGTTCCGATTAAAGTTGTTCTATTTTTCCTTTCCCTTTTTGTCTCTTTTCCCCTGCACACATCCACTTTTCTAACCAAGATCACCATGACTTCCTCCAATTCTTAAGAGACAGAAACCCTCCGAATCATCCTGGTGCGCGATGTTATTTACAAATGTACACTTCATTCAGACACCCCCAGCATTAAGATGGGCCGAGAACGATCCCGGAGGGGCCATATCGAAACCTCAGTGGTCATAGCAATATATAGGGACCGCCGTACTGTGTTTTCCGGTATTGTTGCAAGCCCCGCAGATGGTCGCAGTTACACTATACGGTTTGTCTCGAGGCTCGGATGAATCCCGGATCCGACGGAGATGGGTGAAAGATACATTTTGTGGTGGTTTCGTTCTTTTGAACTCATCAGGTAGGCCACACAGCCCACAACCAACCTACAACGCTCTTATTGGGGATACAATGAGGCCCATCGTTTCCCACAATAAATTTGGCTCTCCCCCAGAACCCCAAAGCACCTCAGTGTGACGGAGCACCTGGCCAGGTTACGCCGCCAGGTATGAGGTGACGGAGATCGTGACTGGCCAGGCCATGTTCAATCTTATGCCCCCAGAACCCAAATAGAGCCCCCCCAGAACCCAAGCAGAAGTCGCAACTTGCCAAGGTGCGACCTCGATCCACCAGAACCCAAGTAAAGCTCACAACTTTCCAGGTTGCGGGCCTGATCCCCCAGTACCCAAATAAAGCTCACAACTTGCCAGGTTGAAGCCTTGATCCCCCAGAGCCCAAACTAAGCTCGCAACTTGTCAGGTTGCATTCATGATCCCCCAGAATCCAAACAAAGCTCGCAACTTGCTAGGTCGCAGCCATTATCCCACGGAACCCAATAAGGCATGCAACTTTTCAGGTTGCAGCCATGGTCACCCAGAACCCAAACAAAGCTCGCAACTTTCCAGGTTGCAATATTTCTCCCCCAGAACCCAATGCGGCACGCAACTTGCCAGGTTGAGGCCATGATCCCCCAGAACCCAAAAAAGGCTCTCACCAGAGCTGCGGCTACGATCGCCCAGAGCCCAAACAAAGCTCGCAACTTTCCAGGTTGCAGTGTTTCTCCCCCAGAACCCAATACGGCACGCAACTTGCCAGGTCGAAGCCATGATCCCCCAGAACCCAAACAAAGCTCGCAACTTGCCAGGTTGCAGCCATTATCCCCCAGAACTCAATAAGGTGCGCAACTTCCCAGGTTGCAGCCATTATCCCACTGAACCCAACAAGGCATGCAACTTTTTAGGTTGCAGCTATGATCCCCAGAACCCAAATAAAGCTCGCAACTCGCTAGGTTGCAGCGATTATTCCCTAGAACCCAATAGGCCCGCAACTTGCCAGGTTGCAGCCATAATCCCCCGGAAAAACTTGAAGTGCGCATACAAAAACAAGAAGAAAAGGGAAAGGAAAACACCATCTGGCGAGGCACATTATAGGTCAGTGTTAGTTACAGTATTTGAAACTTAGCCCAGTTCTCACGGGGTTGTTTCGGCTGCCCTCGAGAAATGGTAGGCAAACCCTTCGTAAATGGGGCGTCATTTTATCCTGAATTTTTGGGGATGAATAGGCGCTGGCCCTGAAGGATCAGATCAGAGACATTTAAAGGTCTAGGGTAGGTACCTCTAGGATTTGTGGTGCAGTGCATATCGTACGCATGGGAAAGAGGTCGCCCGATTGTTGTGGTAAGAAGGAAGGAAGCAGTGACAATGCCTGCGGGAAATTGGTCAGAAAAAGTTCAACATCACGAAGAGAGCAAAAGACATCTTGTACACCAGAAAATTGAAACCTTTCCGTGATGGTCTCACCATTGACGAGGTTTGAGTGCCGAGCTTTATAAAAATGTCAAAGATGAGCGCGGAGCAACTAAGTATAAGAATACGAAATGTGTTAGCCAGGATAAAATAACAGTTCCCTGGGAGGAGGAAAGCCCCGGTGCCTTGGGACTCTTCCCTTCTCATGGGACTGTCGTTAAACCTTGACACGGACCCAAATTTATAAGTAAAGCCCACCAAATCGGGATGAGGGCTATTTCTGTTCACCGCCAAAGGGAAGATCTACTGAAGGTGGGTACTGCGGTCCCTTGGTGACAAGGATCTGTGAAGTGGGGGTTTACTGGCAGGAGAGGTGGGTGTGTATAGACACGAAATGGCCTAGGCGAGCTTTTTTCTGTGCACGCCTTGGAAATTGCTTGAATTCGAAGTGGGTAAGAAAAGACATCGAGGGAACAGAGGAAGGGTACTGACGAAGATATCGGCCTCCCAATGTTCGTCACGATCCCCAAAACAAGCCTCAATAGCCGCACATCAGGTGACAAGGATTTGGGAAGTGCCGGGTTTCCGGGAGGGTAGAGGAGGCGGAGAGGCATGGGCAACCCTAACCCCTTTCGACTCCGGGAGTGGAAGGGTATGGGCACAAAATTTCCGTGACTTTCAACCTGAGTAGAGAGACAATAAAACTCAGAGAAGGCAACTAACCTTGAGTCTGCTGTGGCCAATTTCACTTGCCACCATCGTGGTGGAGAGAAGTGGGCTCAGACTTTCACTTGTGACCATAAGGGTGGAAAGAACGAGACCACGGGAATGGAGTAAAATTTCTGTGGCTTGTAACGTCAGTACAGGGACAAAAAATAAGCAGGAGAAGGCAACTAGCCTTGAGACTGCTGCGGTCGAATTTACTTGACACCACCGTGGTGGAGAGAAGTGGGCTCGGACTTTCACTTGCGACCACAGGGGTGGAAAGAAGGAGACCAGGACCTCGCTTTCGACCACGGGAGTGGAGGGGTATGGGCCAAAATTCCTGTGACTGGTAACATCAATAGAGAGACAAATAAAACACAGAGAAGGCAATCAACCTTGAGTTTGTTGTGGCCCATTTCACTTGCCACCATCGTGGTGGAGAGAAGTGGCCTCAGACTTTCACTTGCGACCACAAGGGTGGAAAGAACGAGACCAGGACCCTCGCTTTCGACCACAGGAGTGGAACAAAATTTCTGTGACTTGTAACGTCAGTACAGGGACAAAAAATAAGCAGGAGAAGGCAACCAGCCTTGAGACTGCTGTGGCCAAATTTACTTGCCACCATTGTGGTGGAGAGAAGTGGGCTCAGACTTTCACTTGCGACCACAAGGGTGGAAAGAACGAGACCAGGACCCTCGCTTTCGACCACAGTAGTGGAACAAAATTTCTGTGACTTGTAACGTCAGTACAGGGACAAAAAATAAGCAGGAGAAGGCAACCAGCCTTGAGGCTGCTGCAGCCAAATTTACTTGCCACCATCGTGGTGTTTTTGTGTCCCTTTGGGCCACCCCATTGACTTTCAACCACTCTCTATGTTTCATTTCTCAACTACCTATGTACAAGTAATATCAATCAATGTATTCTTAGTTTTCTACATGCTTTCAGGTTTGGTGCGACTAAGAAAATTTTTGCACAAGTGACTCGGATCAGATAAGATAAGATTACAACCAAACAAACAAACAAACAACTGCTACCGTCCCTAAAAGGAAATTTTGCTATTTTATTTTGGACTTAGCGCGTCAATTTTACAGCTGTTTGCAAAAGTAATGACACTCCCATCATTTTGTAAATAAGAGAGCAAACAAATACTTCCTGTTTTGCGACGCTCATCCTGACCTCAATTCTCCACCAAATCTCTTGAAAGTAGGCGCGTTCGACGGCATTTCGAAGGCTCTTTCGTCCTATTACGGGCTTTCCCCCTAATTGTATAACTTTCTTTCGACCAAAATTCGGCTCTAGCACGTCACGGCCGCCACCTTGCAAGCACTCATTTGGGCTATTTCTTGCCCAATTCACGCGCGTTCGAGTGGCCTTTGATTCCATTCCAACCAGCTTTGGGCTCCGTGATCATTCTCCCAGCCCGTGCCCAGGTCGCGTCATCTTGTTGCGCTCTTTTCAGAATTCCTGGTCGATTTCGGGACATTTCCCCTGTTCTAGGTGCTTTCAGATGGCCCGTTTTGCCTCCTCTCCAACCCCACATGTTTCAGCTTTCTCCTGGTTTTTTTTTTTTTACTCTCGCAGATCCCGCACTCGCCGAGGTGGCAGCGGCGTCATCTTGCTGTTCATCGAATCTACTCATACTTTGTAGCTCGGACAATAATATGGATCTTATCTGTGGGATGTTACAACACAGTCTGGCATCGTGCATCTCAATGGCAGCCATATTTGGTGATTTTAGTATGGACACGAAGGCGTAGAGGAAAGAATGGATATTCAAAATTAGTACTACTTACACAACCTTGCCTTTTCGTCAATGCCACCTACACGCCTAAAGCCCTGCTCACAAAATGAATAGTGACCCACGAACCTACAGACACAGTCATCAAGGAAGCTTCTCGGTTGAAATCAGGCTCGCTGCGTTCCGCTGAGCAATGTTGGTGTGCATGCCAGCGCGCTCAAGCCCAGTAGAGCTCGATGAACGGTCGCAAGATGAGCAGAGATGAAGCAGTTTGGCGGACGATGTCAGGGAGTTCATCTAGAAAACCAGGATGGCGGCAAACCAAGTGGAGTCGCAGAACCTAGTCAAGGTTGTCGATGTAGAAGCCTGTCTCGCCCCGCGCGCCTGCCTTCGCGTACAACGTCGTCATGGTGCGTCAAAGGCGTTGTGGGAGAAACTAACATGGTTAGGTATTGCTGAACAGTGAAAGAATCACCTGTTCATAAAGATTCAAAGAAGATATCTTGATGCTGCGATCGAGATGTTTATTGCTCTTGGAGTCTAGACGAGAGGAATGCACAAGCACAGAAATGAGCAGGGAAGCTTCCCGACGCACCAAGTATCGAGAAAATAGAGCTATAACTAAGCTAGAGCACTTTCGGAGACGATAGCGGCACGATGCCATGTGCGTGCAAGGCAGTGTCGAAGAGCAACAAACTGGGAGGGAGCAGCGAGAGCAGGTAGAAATCTACAATAAACGCCATTAGAACGCATCTAGAGGCCCAGGGAAAACCGCCAGAGAATGAGATAGAAAAGAGCCGGAGAAGATGGTGTGTGCTCGGCGCGAGCTTGAGAGATGGTCTCAGGGAGCAATAAACCGGAAGAAAGACACAGACGGTATAAATAGACGTCAAAGGCCACTCGAACGCGCCTACGTTGACGTGAATCGGGCAAGAAATAGCCTTTTGGATTCTGAGCCGATCAAGCTGTCGCAGACGTGGCATCTTGTGCATCCATTGATTCTTCCCAAGATGCCACGAAAAACTGCCAAACAGGCCGCGGCATTGCAGCGCGAAGCCGGAAAACGGGGCGAGGTGCCTGTGATGCCTCTGGTCAACCCATCTGTTGCCGCTGATCCAACCTACATGCCGCTGCGAGAAGATTCAGAATCAGACACCGAGACCGGACCCTCTACCAGCGGAGAGCCGCAGGTCTGTTTGCCTACATACCCAACCACTCTGTACACAAAATAATAGATTTCTGTGTTTCCATTTGTCTGCTATTCATTACTTACCGCATATTAGGCTTCCGGGAATTAACAGACGGAACATTTGCCCGGGCTCAACAGCTTGTGCCCGAGTCTCTGGACCTTGTCTCAAATGACAATATTCGACGTTATTTCCAGCACTGTTACCGGTACATGGATGCCTACAGGTATTTCTCTCAGTACTTTCCGTTTGCACGTCTAATTAAACTGGTACCAGACAGGGTCTGAACCTCCGCCAATCTGCCTATAAAGCTCTACAGCTCTCATCGCCGTATTCCCACCAGTGCTCACACAGACCCCAAAATTCTCGCTCGTGCGAGTGTGCCGGCGGTGTCGGCTGGCGGTAACCCTACCTAAAAAGGCAATTGATGCCATCATTAGGGTTTGTTTCATTTTTGCGACAGCTCAAAAATAAAAATGTTCATTTTTCGCTTTGAGAACCACACCAGAGGTACTTTGGGGTAATTTATCACAATGATGTCGACCATAGAAGACTTCGCTAAACATTCATCGGAATGGACAGTCAGTTCTCTGCCTGGTTCTGTGTTAAGGAACAGTCTGACCAATTCACAGCACCGGCGCCACTCCTCATCATTGCAGTTATCGTTGCGGAAAGTCCTTCAAGGATCCTGCTAGAAGATACCGCCACCATGTGATGGTTCACGGATATATATCTAAACAAAGGAGGCCTCGTCAAAATACTCGCGATGTGGGAGAGTAACATCTTACGATTACCATCTTACGTGTATCTCTCTGTCCAAGTCCTTTTCAAGTCCACGGTATCATTTGGAGTTTCATTCGGCCACTTCAAACCAGATGCACTCCATGCTCACCGCTCATTACCCAGAGTATGGTCCTGAAAAATTGAAAGGTATCACAGACAACATTGAGCCGGGTACAACAGTGCTGCGGTGACTGTGGCCACTGCGCCGATTGCGGCATAGTAGCTGCAGAGCCGTAGCCAATACATATAGCAGCATTGTTCGTTATTTAATCATTGTTGATGGCGTGAGTCCCAGACCCTCGAGTCCATAGTTTTATGCAAGTTTTAGTCTCAAGTCCGTAGTCCAGATCATGAGTTGATCACGGGCTGAACTGTGCCGACTGCCTAAACAGGGAGGTAACCTCTATTAATACGTTCACATTGAGGCAAAAATGTTTCGAACATTTAACATGCTGAGGCATGTGTGAAACTCTTTGTGAGCTGGTCCCCAACCTCTTCCTGCTCCCTTTCACACCACCACAAGCGGCGCTGGGGTGTGCGGAGGTGATCCCGTCACATATGAGCTCTTAAACTAAGATCGACCAGCCTGTGCGGAGTGCCGATTGATTGTATCTGCGGCCCTCAATTGAACAATTGAACATTATGGCCTCAATAAAATGGCCCGCTTTAAATCTGACTGGCTGGGGAGATAGCCAGTAAAATTTCACGCAGAACTGTCTCCTCAGATATTTTTCCGGGCGCTCACAGAGATAGGCCTTTAAGCAAACAGGGACAATCCTTGTCCGGCGCGGAGTGCCGTGCAATTGGCGCATCCTGGGCGCCCGGAGTGCCGATTGATTGCATCTGTGCCCTCAATTGAAAAATTGAACATTATGGCCTCAATAAAATGTCCTCTTTAAATCTGACTGGCTGGGGAGATAGCCAGCGAAATTTCATGCAGAACTGTCCCCTCAGATAATATTTTCTCCGGAGATTATCCCCAAGTGCATTTCAGCCATTCATTATTCTTCGCTATTTTTTCAAAGAAAATCCCAAAAATAGTGTTCGTAGGCCCGGAGCGGGGAGATCGTTCTCCGCCCCGAAAAACATATATAAGAAGACCCATTTCTACTGTAACTGCAGCCTCTTCGGCTCATTATCGAAGCTCTATTGTGCCCTCTATGCCCACTGAGTCCTGGCTACTCAATAGGGGAGGGGGTTGATTGTATGAAAAGGCTTTGATAGTGACCCTACGGCATGCATTTCGGCGAGGGCTGCGTAGATGGACGTTTATTGCTCCCAATCCATGTGGAACCATGGCCGTCCTCCCCGCACCCCGCAACAGCCACCCAGGCAAGTGATCCTTTCTTCGTTTTCTTTCGATTTCCGCATTTCCACTGATCTGAGGGGCGTAGCTAACCCCAAGGAAGATTCCTGTGACCTGTTTCTCCTTCTCTTTTTTCTCTCTTAAAAGAAGATCTCTGATTCATATAGTCCAAGACTACCTCCCTACCAAGTTTAATCAATCAGCTCAGGCAAGTCATTATTTCCTTAATTTCCCTGCTCTCGGTTTCTACATTTCGAATCTGAGGGGCGTAGCTAACCCTAAGGAAGATTCTGATCAACCAAATTATCTATGCTTCATCTCAATCCACTCACTGATTGATTTATTTTATCCAAGTGAATATCCGGCCATCCCCGTGCCGACGGGGATGGCCGTTCCCACTTCTGACCGACTTTATAATGTATAATTGACCGGAGGCTACAGGTACGCTAGTCACATTACGCACTTATAGATCACTAATTGATTTATCGAACCTTCTACGTCAGTCAGATCCGCGGAAGACACACACTACTATTTGGAAAGGTCCGTGACGGCATCATCGGGTAGACGGGGGGAGAGGTCCGAATTCTTGTACACCAGGTAAAGAAGGTACATACATGTAGGTCGGGCGCAGACAGATAGATATCTTCTCCCCTGGTCAAGAAGTGCGATTGGGCCGGAGTCGTCGCGGTCTGCCACGTTCAAGATGCCCTCAACGCTCCCCCATCTCGCATGGCTTGAGCAGCTCGCTGTCCGCTGGTCCCAACCAGTCGTCGACGTACCCGAGTGAGGCGCGTATATGTCCCCTTAAATGCGTGCAGGTACGAAGGATACCGGGTGGATCCATAGGGACCATTCTTCCGTTGAGGGGTTAATGACCCTCACCCCACATGCGCGACGGTGGAGGCGATGGCCCAGAGGAAGGCCGGCACCGATCCCGAAACTAGATCTCCAGGTGGCAGGAGGAGCGGAGACAGTCCCCGCTCTACTTATCCGCATGGAAGAGGCAGAAGCCATACCCGCTCTGCTTCTCCGGATGACGAGCCCAACACCAAGCGACGAAAGGTCAACGATGCACTCCTCCACTGGGTCGTCGAGGACATCATCGCCGAATCTACTCTCTCGCCTCAGCTCGTCCAAACCCGTAAGCAACTCATCGAGTACGCCCGAGACCCCAAATACGTGCTCGGAACCATCCTCAATTCCACGCGACACGACTCCTTCCCCGAGTCCGAGTGGCTCGCGCTCATTAAAGGACAGGCTGTCGACCTCAACAAGGTCATCACCAGTTCTCCGTGGCGCACGAGCGGCAGCACGCCGAACGCATCGGAGATGGAGTCCAGCTCTTATTTGGGTCCTCAACACCTACTAAAACCGTCAGTACCCAATCCGAGTGGATCACCGCTTGGAACAAAGCGGCAGAGGCAACAGCTTTCATTTTCCCGCATCGCCGGAAGGAGCTCGAGGTCTACAGGCAATACATCATGGACCTCTTCACCAGCTCTGCCGAGTACGTCCACGAGCGCATCATCCTCCTCGACCGAAAGCTCCGCAACGAAGCGGCGGGGCGTCGAGATCTCGAACTCAGCGACTGTGCTCGTTTCAGTCATTGGGAGCGATCCTTCCTCAACGACAACGGAGCAGCGTACCTTGAGTCCAAGCCGAAAGCGAAAGACACCCCCGGGCGAGGCGGAAGCAACAACGGCGGGGGAAGTGGAGATAACAAATCCAAAGAACCCTGTCGACGTTTCAACAACGAACGCTGTCCCTCGAGCAAAGCCACTTGCCGTTACGCCCACGTCTGCTCTCGGTGCAAGCGCAACCATCCCTTCCCCAAGTGCGATCGCCCGTCTGCGGTTTCTGAGTGATTCTGAGCCCCTTGAGCCTAGAGCTAAGCGGCCGAGATACCTCAGGAACTTTGTATGGACGCTTTTCGATGAGCACTACAGTCCGACCGCGAAATCAACAGTGTTTGACCCACCTTGCCTCGGCCTCCACTCTCAGAGCACACCCCAGCGCTCCTGAACACTCTGACGGAAAACCAGCATCTGTTCAAGATCGTCACGCCTATTAACGTCGATGTTTTTGAATCTCTGCTCGCGAAACATCCCAATCAGCCCTTTGTGCGGTCGGTGGTGACGGGGCTCCGGGAGGGTTTCTGGCCGTGGGCTGATACTCACCCGGATACCTATCCGCTAACGTACGACGTGTCTGACTGCCCATTGAAGTCTGAAAGGGAGAGACAGTTCGTCAGGGATCAGCGCGACAAAGAAATTGCGCTCGGGAGGTTCTCACCGGCTTTTGGTCCCGACCTTTTGCCCGGGATGTACAGCGAGCCCGTCCATGTCGTTCCCAAGCCGCGGTCCGAGAAGTTGCGACTCATCGTGAACCACAAGATGGGCGAGTTCAGCTTGAATTCCATGATTCCACGTGACGCCATCGCTGGTTCCCCGCTCGACACGCTCAAAAATCTCGGAGACCGCATCCTCTCTCTCCGTCGAATCCACGGCCGCGACGCTGAGTTTGTTGTCTGGAAGTCGGATGTGTCCCAAGCATACCGTCGTCTCCCGATGCACATCCTTTGGCAGGCCAAGCAAATTGTCACGGTTGACGGTCAGCGCTATGTAGACCGTTGCAACAACTTTGGGAATCGCGGAGCCGCCCGGATCTGGACGTCCTTCATGGGCTGCGTAGCCTGGATCGCAAATGACCGGGGAAATAGCCAGCAACGTTTACATCGACGACACCTTCTCCGTGGACATCGACGACGTCATTGACTTCTACGAGCCGTACGGGCAGCTTTATCCCACCGCGCAAGTCAAAACCCTGCGCCTCTGGGACGAAATTGGCCTCCCTCACGAGGAGGAGAAGCAAATCTGGGGCCGCCGTCTCACCGTTATTGGGTTCGAGGTTGACCCCAATGTGATGACCTTCACGATGTCAGAGGACAAGCGCGTTGAGCTGTTAGCTGGCGTGCGGGAATTCTGCCGTATCCGTGGTCGTCGTCATCTGCTGCATACCTTCCAGCAACTCGCCGGATGGGTCAACTGGTCGCTCAACGTTTATCCCCTTCTCAAGCCGGCGCTCTCGCATGTTTATGAAAGATGGAGGGTAAAGACAATCCACACGCGGGCATCTCCGTTAACCAGGGCATCATCGACGACCCTCGACTGGTTCTCACATCACGTCAACAACTCCAGCGGCGTCCATCTCCTTGAAGCACTCGACTGGGACCCAGCCGACGCGGACGTGGTGGCTTTCTGCGATGCTTCCCTCAAGGGTCTGGGCTGTTACTTCCCGGAAATTGGTCTCGGATACCAGTCGGAGCCGCCCGCCGTCGCCCCCGAGGATCTCATTTTTTACTTCGAGGCTTTCTGTGTCTGCTGGTGCCTTCACTTGATCGCGGAGCTTGTGCGCGCTAGCGGCAAGGTTACCGTGCGTAGAGTGACCATCTGGACAGACAATCAGAACACGTACGACATCTTCAATTCGTTGCGAGCCCTGCCGCTTTACAACGAAATTCTTAAATCAGCTGTCGACGTCCTCATTGCCAATGACTTCAAGCTGCGAGTGTTGTTACTTCCCGGGAAGAAGAACGTGGTCGCAGATGCCCTCTCCCGCTGGAAGAATGCAGACGCCCCTCGCCGTTCACCCCGACCTTTTGATTGATGCGTTGAGGCCGCTGCCCAGCAACCCTTATAAACCCCCTCGAGTCGCGTTGGGGCCAGCGAAAAAATGATCGAATTGTCCGCAACGCCCAGGCAGCCCGAGCGGCAGCCATGGACAGTTGACCGTTTGTACCACGAGCGAGCGGTCGCGCTGGGGGTTCTCCGTAGACCCTTCCACCACTTCCACATACACTTCCGCACTTAATTCTTTCATAACTTTTTGCAAAATGCACGGTTTCTCCATCGAGCCCACGTCCGAAACACTGAGTCTCTTCACGGTTTACATGTGTCACCATATCAAGCCAGAGTCGGTGGACTCGTACCGTCTCCGGGATATGCAACCAGCTCGAGGACCATTTTCCCGAGGTTCGCAAAAATCGAGCCTCCCGTATCGTGTCGAAAACACTGGCGGGCTGTAAGCGCATGAGACGGCACCGCCACTAAACGTAAACAACCGCTCGCCGTCCACGACCTTCTCATCGTTGTCCGCTGGCTTCAAGACCGTGTGGTTCGGGGCGTAGCGACCCACGACGATTTTCTTTTTGTCAGCCAACTCCTCACCGGTTTCTACGCGCTGCTCCGTTTGGGCGAGCTCACGTATCCAGACAAAGTCGCTCTCAGGAACCCTCGCAAAGTGTCTCAAAGGCTGTCTGTCTCTTGGCGCGAAACAGGCTACAGCTATTTTCTGCCCGGACACAAAGCTGACGCTTTTTTCGAGGGGAACTTGCTCATCATTGAGAAGCTCGATGGACCCACAGATCCACACAAACCCTTCCGAGACTACATCGCGTCTCGCGACAAACTCTTCCCCTACCACCCTCAACTCTGGCTGCGTGCAAACGGCACCGTCCCTACCAGATCCTGGTTCATCAAGCGGCTGCGGACCTTCTTCCCGAAGTCCATCGCCGGCCAATCGATGCGAGCAGGCGGCGCCACATGCCTCGCCGAGTCTGGGGCCCTGCCGCACATCATTCAGGCCGCGGGGCGCTGGGCCTCTGATACCTTCCAAATCTATATTCGCAAGAATCCCATCCTCCTCCAGGGCATGATACACGGACGCCCAGCCTTCGAAGCCGAGCCTTCCCGCACCGCAGCACACACTTGAACCAACTCGCTTCGCGATACCCCTTCTCCATTCGACCGCATCTCATCCACCGTTTCCTCCAATTCATTCATTCATTCATTCATTCCAAAAAAAAAAAAAAAAAAAAAAAACCTAATAGCCTAATAGCGGTCCGCGGTCGAATACCATCCAGAGCGCGTCGCCAGCCGCGCCGACGACGCGCTGCGTCCTCACTACTCAACATGTCCCTCAACGCAAGCCAGTTAGTCGGGTTTAAAGGTTGTTTACGCAAGTCTAACGGGCGCGCATAGTTGAACGTCGTGAGGACCTCGCAGCCTACCCATGCTGGGGTCTCGAACCTTGAGCGCTAATGGGAGGCTGCCGTACTTCCTGCTGTGCTCTCCACGGTACACGCAGCGTAACGCTCCGCGCGAGTGGATCGCTCCATCTGCATGTGCAGCGGGGCCGTAATTCCTGCTTGTGCGCACCACGGCGCAAGTAGCGTACCGCCCCGTGTGGCGCGAGTGGCACCCGGGACACCGAGCGAGTATAAAGGGCGAGGGGGTAACAGGAGATTCGCAGCTCCTCTCTGCCTCGCCTTTCACTACTCGCCAGGTCCGTTTTTATCTTTACCTATTTTATAGCTCTCTGTTGTTCCTGACATTTCACTGCATGCTAGTGTTAAATTCTCTCGCCCGCCGTCCTCTCCCTAGCACAATACATACATGCAGCCATTTTGTAACTACTTTCGTAACTACTCAGATGTATTCTTCGCAGGTCCACGGTCGAATACCATCCAGAGCGCGTCGCCAGCCGCGCCGACGACGCGCTGCGTCCTCACTACTCAACATGTCCCTCAACGCAAGCCAGTTAGATAACCAATTTTGGCAGGGAAAACTGGCCTTTTCGGGTACTGCCAGAGCTGTGGGCTGCCTATGGGTCTGAACTTTTGCATGGACATTCTTTTACGGTGGCCCCGTGTTTGGGACACGTTGGAGCATGTGCGTGACCACCGCATGGGCTATCATTGAAGCGAAAACACCGAAAAATGACAAGGTCGGTAACTTCTTAATTGCTAAATAAATATCCTGGGGCAGACAAATGTTAGGTTTTTATTACACATACTGTGGGCGGCAATAGAACGAGTCACTGGAGCTTTTTTACATTCCAAGCCTAAAAGTAGATAGAGTAGAGAAAGATTCCACGTCCAAGGCCCGCCTCCCCAAATCCATGCCAAACGCACACAGGGATTGACGTCACATCAAGAGCCGCACCTCAGGTGGCAAAGATCCAGGGAAGCTGGGGCAAGAGGGCGAATATATTGAACTAGTGGTACCATGCTGGAACTGACGTGAGATTGGGAGAATTGGTAAAATATAGAGAGTACTGACAACGCGGTGCAGATTCCATGTCCAAGGCTCGTCATCCCCAAATCTATGTCAAAACGCACACACAGATTGATGTCACATCAAGAGCCGCGCCTCAGGTGGCAAAGATCCAGGGAGGTTGGAGCAAGGACGAATATATTGAAATGGAAGTGGTCCCATGCTGGAACAGACGTGAAATCGGAGAATTGGTAAAATAGAGAGAGTACTGACAACACGATGCAGATTCTATGTCCAAGGCCCGCCATCCCCAAAGCCATGCCAAACGCACACACGGATTGACGTCACATCAAGAGCTGCGCCTCAGGTAGGGAAGCTGGGGCAAGGAGGAATCACTGCATTCCGGCAGTTCCTGGACGCACGTGCGGCCACGTTTGGCGAGGCTTTGCCGAGGTTGGTCTAGGCGCCTCGGCAGGGTTTTCCCGGCAAGCTGTGCCCAGCTACGGCAAGCTTCGTGCGAGGCTGCCTCGCACCACCTCGCGCCACCTCCCTCCAGATGTGCTGAGACTCCTCGACGCATCTCACCCCAAGGCCCTCCGATGTATCTACTCTGCCAACTGTGGCCGAGGCAGGACTCTGGATGGCCTAGCTGGTGGCCATATCCGCGGAGATATAGAGACTCGGCTCACTTGAAGTCGGCTAATCGCGGTTGCCTAGACAAGGTGGCGACGGCTGTCAGTGTTTGTCTGTCAGCGCAGCCTGCGAGCATGGCCCTCGACCTCCATTTCTTCTAGCTGGTCCCTCTTTCCAGTGTCAATAACCATTTATTTATCATCCAATTGTCTAGTAGTAGTAATTATGCACACATCTTGGTATAGTCCACCATTCCCATGTCAATTATTCATATTTTCCCACAGGAATATGATGGAACCGATTGCCGATCTCACCACTGTATGGCTTGGCGAGAAAAGAGCTGCGCCACTATGGCTTGCAACGCTAGGCAGACCTCGGCAGGGTCTGCCGAGCCTAAGGTGCGCCCAGGTCTGCCGAGGCACCTCGACGCACCCTTAGGTCCAGAGACCGCCGAAATGCAGTGAATATGTTGAAATCAGAGTGGTCCCATGCTGGAACAGACATGAGAATGGGAGAATTGGTAAAATATAGAGAGTACTGACAACACGGTGCAGATTCCACGTCAAAGGCCAGCCATCCCCAAAGCCATGCCAAACGCACACACGGATTGACGTCACATCAAGAGCCGCGCTCAGGTGGCACCAGATCCAGGGAAACTGGGGTAAGGAGGAATATGTTGGGGAATCAGAGTGGTCTTATAGCTGGAACAGACATGAGAATGGGAGAATTGTAAAAATATAGAGAGTACTGACACGGTGCAGATTCCATGTCCAAGGCCAGCCATCCTCAAAGCCATGCCAAATGCACACACGGATTGACGTCACATCAAGAGCCGCGCCTCAGGTGGCACAGATCCAGGGAAGCTGGGGGCAAGAGGTTGAAATCGGAGTGGTCCCATGCTGGAACAGACGTGAGAATGGAGAATTGTGAAATAGAGAGAGTACTGACAACACGGTGCAGATTCCAAGTCCAAGGCTCGCCATCCCCAAGCATGCCAAATGCACACACGGATTGACGTCACATCAAGAGCCGCGCCTCAGGTGGCAAAGATCTAGGGAGGCGGGGTGCCTCAGCTGGACAGGATGAAGACATTTAATTGTCACAGGGGAACGCAAGCAGTGAGCACAGGGTTCTTTATATATCAGGTCGGACACGGCCGGGGCCGAAACTGCAACAAATGTTTTCCACCATCGGGCCGAAAACTACCCCGATTCTCCATATGGTTTATGTCACTACAGCACTTGGACCAGGGTCCGCAACGTGGGTGGGATTATACGGGCACAACCTCGATAGGTACAAGAGGCCGCAGGGAAACACCACACTATAGCCCCGCTCGAGTGCGAGTTTCAAAAGAATTCGGTTCGGAACGAGGTTTGTTAGAACGTAAACAAGCGCAAGGCGTTGAATGTAGACCGTCTGGCGGAAGGACCACCGACGACCAGGACGCAAGGGTGACAGACTCGTAACCGGAATATTTTCAGTCGCGCCTTCGGTTCCGACATACTGTAATAGCATGCTATTAATAGCACATTACCATCGGAGTTTCCAACACAGCAGATGTTCAACTAAAAGGGATTCGGATTCCGAACAGTCCAATACTGTACAGTGCCACCAGGCACCTCTCGATTGCCGGATAAGGGAAGACTGATTGGATTCAAAGATAACCACGGATCATTTTCTCTAATTCACGTAGGTATTTGGAACACCCGGAAATGATAGATACATAGTAGGGCTTCATTCTGATAGAAAATCTAAGAGATTGAGAAACATTTCAAAAATTTTGTCTCTCGAGAAAGTGAAACACGTGGGAAAATAGCTCGGCACGGCTTCGGCATAGCTTAGGCGCCTCCGGGAGCCCCTCCTAAACCATTATAAATGCTCTAGTAGGAATAAAGGAGTACACAGTTAAGTGGATTTAAGGATTGCAACATCGCCAATAGGAATACGGCGATGAGACGAATATTTTTGACAGCTCGCGCAGCTTGTTGCGGATTGAGACCATGGCGGTAAGCGTCCATGTAACGGTAGCAGTGTCGGAAAAAGCGTCGAATGGTGTCCCAAAGAACAGCTTCAATGGCACTCTGGAACCAGCTTCTGAGCTGTGGGGAATGTGCCATCAGCACGCTCACGGAAACCTTGGGGATGGTGGGCACTCAACAACAACAAGCTTGAGAGAGGACTTACGACCTTGATTTGAGCCCACACCATCTCAAGTGGATTCAGCTCGCAGTGGAATTTGGGAAGGAAGAGGCAGATATGGCCCGCTTCTCATCAGAACCTGCAGAAGTGGCTTTTCTGCCTTGAAGTCGGGCTGGCACTCGAGAGCACGCTGCATGCAGCAGTCGGGTCGGGTGGTTTTCATCGTCATCAAAGGCTCCTTGATCAGCCGCGTCCTCGGGATCCAGGCCTTCACACGGCGTGCTTTAGCTTCCAGATCGCGAGCCTTCTGAGACTTCGCACACTCCTGACAGGTTCCGACCGCTGCCGAGCCAGTTTTCCGGTTATCTGCTGCTGCATTCAGCACGTCCAACAAACCTCTTTCTCTTAAAACCTGCTCCATCCCCTTTGCTTGACCCACCAACGATTTTCCCTCCGAGTCAACTGCATTATCTTTCTGCTCAAAGGACCATGCTCTGGCGTTCACCAGTTGTGGGATTGATTGTGGCGTGCATCTTCGGTTGTTTCCCGCCTGGTGAACGATTCATTTTGTGAGCGACAAGGGCGTCAATGGCAAATGCCTCGTGTGCAGAGGAGCAGTCAAAATAAACACTGCCCGGCCTTCGGGGTATTTGGCCTCGAAAATGTCGATTGCACCTTTGGTCCTGCATCCAATAAGCACTTTATTCAACTGTCGGGAATGAAACTCACCTGTGCTATCAACTGAGGCATGTCCCAGTACGGATCATGCCCAGATCCCGGATGAATGATGCGACATGCATCATAGTATTCGCATCTATAGCGCTTGAATGGTGCAGGAGGTGGTGGTGGTGTCCACTCAAGTCCCTCAGTCGTGCGATCAGTTGCAGAGGGCGCTTTCGGAGCTGCTTATCCTTTTTTGCCCGTTTCTTCTTGGGCTTTTTCCCCTGCTCGAGCGCTATCCGCTCCTTTTCTGCTGCAGCAGCAGCGACAGCGGCTTCTGCCTCAAGACGGACATGTTCTGCTTGGAGTTGGGCAGGGCTGAGTGGACGCTTTGGGAGCAGCTCTTCGCGCTCAATCTCCTCGGCGGTCAAAACAAGCCTGCCACAGTGCTCGATAATGAAGTCCGAGATGTGGATGAGGCGGCCCCGGTCCTTCTTGCGCAATTCATGTTGGTCATCGGTTTCCCAAACAAAATGGCTCTGCTCGTTGGCATGAACAGTCGACTCATCATGGCAGATTGGATAATAGATGACGTCCCCAGGCTTCAATTTTGGCGGAATTTCTTTGAGATTGCCGGGGGTGTTCTTGCTTTGAGAGGTGGTGTCATCCTCTTTCTCATCTTCATACTGATAAGCATTTCTAATTTTTAATTGAGCATTTGCGTAAGTACTTTTCCGAATCGACTCACTCGAGGCATGCAAACATATCCTTGATGAATTCATTTCGCTTTTCAACAACATCAGGTCGCTCATGGCCATCGAAATAAATTCCTTTCTGATAACGACGGAGACGATACCCCAGTTTTTTTAGCCATGCAGTGGCGGTGGTGATGCCAATTGTGTCCTCGATTTCAAGCTCTGGAAAGAGGAACTCGTTGACATAGCGTCGCAATTTATCGGGCGCAATCTAAGTTGAATTATCAATGAGCAAAGTGAAGAAGCGGTTGGAATGTAAAGTAGCCAACACACCCGCCCTTTGAAACCCCCTTCAGCCTCCGGAACCAGGCCGCGTGCGAAAGCTTCAAGCCGGGGCTTGACATCTGGGTCATCGAAATGAGTCTTGTGTTTCGCGCCTTTGCCTTGGTTGCTCTCCAGGAGCTCCCCGGTGGCAGAGAAGGTTCGTGCAGCCGAACGAAGCTTCTGTGCCCAATACTTGGTCTTGCTAAACTGGTTTGCCACTGTGATGCTGGCAGCAATAGACCGGCTTCATTTTTCGGAGGCGTGAGCGGAGCTTGGGCCCCTGGGATCTCGGGGCATTGTCAATCTTCAGGGCAAGATTGGCACGCTCAAGTTCGCGTTTTGTGACGTTGGATGTTGAATTCTGTCAGCCCGTTGATCATGACCATACGCTGCGCTCCTTTTTCGGGAGTCATGGCCGTTATCACCCGTGGGGGACAAGTGAGTTTTGCGGGTACTTTTTAATCTTTGCGTCGAACTTTTAAAAGTGTCCTCTATAGCAGCGAGGGTGAGCTGGTGAGTGTTCTTGTCATCATCACTGTCACCGGTCAAATAGCCATCATCGCTTTGCGAGTCGCTGACAGGGGCAGGTGCCGCGGTGGAGTACACAGCAGTGTGAACGGGAGATTCAACGGGCTCGAGGGTGTGTTGAACGGGGAGAACAGGGGGATGTGACTCGTAGATGTCAGGAGGTATCAAAGTCATCTCGATATCGGAATTCGAGTCCACCGGAGCATGTTCTACTGCATGGAGTGCCTCCATCGAGTTTGGACCGCAGACATGCGACTCGGTGTTGTGCAGATAAACAAGTGAAACCTAGACAACACCATGAAATGAGGGAAAGGCAAAGGAAGTCAGATATCAACCTCTACTGGGTGCCCGCTGGAGGGCCCAGACTTTTCGGTAGATTTCTTTTGACTTTGCGTGAGTTGATTGTTCATCAACAAAATAAAAATGGAAAACCTTGAAAAGGCTTGCAATTGAAGGCTGAGCGCTGATGACTCTCGCTTTTTTGGTAATCTTATTTTCATCCCGCCATTTCGAGGTGCGGGAGCGCTTGTCTGATTTCTCATAGAGATCAGAGTTTTCATGGCGGCGCTTCCGCATTGCCAACTGTGCAAGTCATGTTAGTGTACTGGATTATTTAATAATTCAAATTCTTGCCTCCTCAGGCTTTTTAGCCCCTGGTTTAGATGTGCTTGCAACGGGGGGCGGCAACAATATCCTCCTCGTCACTTGGGGGCACATATTCGGGATCCGTGGCATCGACTTCAGCTTGGGTGGCAGCACTTTTCTCTTTCTCACGAGTTCTGGCAGCCTCCTTGGTCTTCTTGATTCTCATGGCGGCGGGACGTTGTGTGCTTCTCTGGTGCGTGATGCGCTGGCAGGACGGATTCTGATGGATGACGCTTAAGCTATAAGTTCTTCCGAGTTTACAGCACAGCGTCATAGGTAGATTCTATCATTGTTCCAGACCAGTCTAGACCCTGGGCTCTGCCAGGGATTGATCGCCGGGCTTTGCCGATAGTTGTTCGCAATTTTCTGGCCGCAAAAAGTGAAACACCGTGGGAAAATTTAGGTCCAATGCATAAAACAGTGTTTCTCAATGAGATGGTTTCAGAAAAAAATATGAGAAAATCTCCAAAAAAAATCTCGGCTGTGCCGGCCGCTATTAGGGAAGTGCCCGGTGGCACTGTAGTCGGAGTCCTGGGGGATCTCCACATCAGGCATATGAGACTTCTCACCGCATAAAATCCCAAAGTAATACCGCCCCTCCCGCGGTGAACAGGAGCCTGTGCCGACCATATAGGCATCAGTTGAGGCTTGCGGGCTCCAATTATAGTACCTGGGGTAACAGATTAGTCACTGTGCAAGTGCAGGTTGTAGAAGAATGAGACCAGAAAACTTGGGAACCCAAGAGCTGATTCATATCTCTGGGTTTAGAGGTATTCCATCCCAGTCCTGCCTTTCTTGATGTTCCCGGTGTGGGAACGTCATCGGGGATAGAGCATGCTGTGGTAAACTTTACGTAATAAAAAATGGCCACCAGGGCCCAGGGAGCATTTTCAGAGCACGTCGAACTGTCCCTATATATCTGTGGAGATTGTCGGGCTCGGTCCATCCCAATACCATCGACCGTTCTCGGCGCTGAGTCGGCGGATGTTATTCGGTTTTCCAAATTCCACTCCAGACTGTAGCCACGAGACATTCTCGCATCCAGCTCGATCCTGAGCATTTTCGTCCACAG
Source organism: Mycena olivaceomarginata (assembly GCA_029378375.1). Taxonomy (NCBI): domain Eukaryota; kingdom Fungi; phylum Basidiomycota; class Agaricomycetes; order Agaricales; family Mycenaceae; genus Mycena; species Mycena olivaceomarginata. The sequence continues at coordinate 62,478 of JARKIC010000839.1, forward strand.
CACCATCGTGATCCGTGGAGTTTTGAGTCTTCTACAACCCCAGTTGGACATCAGTGGGCAATGATCCCAGAAAAGCTTACATTCGTCAAGTGCCGGCGGATTTACTTGGTTTTTCAAATCCTACAGCAGACTGTAGCCACGATTTTTCCTTTACCAATCAGTGAAGTCGCGAAGAGATGATCTTGCGTCAACGTCGAAGATGGCGGGGATTTCTCTGTAGAACCCAGAATGAGTTATTTTAATTTTCAACCCGTTATTTCAGTAAACAACGGATGAAGGCAACCCCGTATACAAGGGGATTTTCACCTCGCGGCCCTCACTACAATCCTGCCTCTCCTGACGAGTTCAATATTGATACTCAATACTCGTATGAAACCACCACTGGTTTTGCAACCGTCCCACATAGTGATACACTGAACCACTCTACTTGTCCTTCGATGACATCATATTCTGCTGCCTATGACTTGCGAAGAAAACGGTCGAACAGAAGTGCTGACCACGTACAAGAAAGTGGACCAAAAAGTTAACCCCCTTGCTGAAAGCCTATCCCGACTACGCTACGACTCGGTGCTCATGTCCATTTTGACCCTGCGCTCTCGCGCCGCAAGTCTTGGACACTGAAACCGTGAACCTATGGACCCATGTGTGTCCTTTATCCGCGAACTGCTTGCTTGTGCTGATTTCGGAGGCTATTTCCACGTTCAAATCACCGAGGTGACATAATTTTCTCTGGGCTATCTGGCATTTTATTTTGTCCAAAATTATGCTCTCAATGTTGAGCAGTGACCAAAATACCCAACGGCCATCACTTTGTGCCAGTCCGGGGGTTTCGAGGGTTTTGGAATTGGGGGAGGAGGTCTACTGCCTTGTGGATTTCGAGACGTTCGTTCTCGAAATTTGGTGACCCTCGAGCTTATCACTCCCGAGATCACGAGTGTTGGGAGCTGTAGCGTCGGCACCCACGAGCGTTCGGCGACTTGCGCATTTCTCGGTTTCTTTCTTGCCACCTTCCGCCAAATTCCGTCTTGCCTTTATACTGACTTCTTCATTCTAGAACCTCCCTTTATTGGTAGAAAAATTAATTACCAACAAGGAGGAGAGATCTTGAGAGGTCAGAACACCTCTTTCCCAAAAGCAGGCCACAAGCGTTGACGGATCGATGTGTTTGTTACCAATGGCTGTGTTACCAATGGCCTGTTGAACCAAGGCAACGTGCCCGTATACTATGAGGGACAAGGTGGGAGTTATGCAAATACTCGTGGTCTTATATCTTTGGAGAGGGTTTCCGGGCTCACAAAACCGGGCCGAACATTTCATTGTGGACAGCATTTGTGGATGTGTGTCATTAAGTTATTCGGGCACACGTGCGATCCCTGCTCAAAGGTCGTTTTTTGGATGAAGTGTCCAGAAGACCGGTACCAAATCCCCTCTGAGGCTAAGAATTGAGCACCCCTAAAGGTGAGAGATCGATAGTAACGGAACTGAGTTTTGTATTACCCTATTTTGATATCACGACAAACCCAAGCATGCACTAAATAGTGGAAATGCTCGATATCTGTTTGTACTTTGACGGCCATGCTCTGGGACTGCCTCTCTCCTTTAAGTTCCTCAAGACAGTACGTATTGGAGGTTGTCGCATTATCGGACCAGATGTTGTTCATCGATAGCAACAGAACCCCTTCGCTAGAAGTACCAATAGCCTTGCAGACATTCAACGTGGCCAGAAGGGAGTTCGTGTACACTGAAGACTGGCATGAACATCCAGATAAGGAAGGGGCTTACTTCGTGTGAGTAACAGATAGAATGTGAGGACATATTCAGTGTTCGGGAGTGTGATTGCCATAGTAAGGACCAGAATTGCGCAGATACTTGTTGGAGATAAAGCACCGAGCACATGAAAAGGGAAGGAAACGCACGAAGTTAGAGCTCCGCTCGTGACGGAGTATGTGACCTAGAACAAAGACTCTTTAGCCATGAGCACCAAGACCAAAGAAATCCCATCGCACGATCGTGGTAAGAATATGTTTTGTACTGCATCAATTACATCAGGGAATGATGCAACGGGAATAATGTAATAAGCATTACCCCCTGAATTCACTATGTTTGGATCCTAAAAAGTACATCATGGCTAGTGCAATGAGGATATCCACGCCTGCCCCAATAGCATTCACCGCAATCACAACATTCTTGAGTGATCCGGAGAATTGGGTAGAATCAGGATTTTTGCCACTGCACTGAAATCAGCTCGGGAGGAGTTCGGACATAAGCACGCACATAACCGACATTGAATCTAGTATGCATCAGCATCAAGGAATCCGACAGTTCAAGGGCTTACACAATTGAAGAGCTTAACAAGGAAATATTCTATAAGCAAACCTCTAGGCCAACCCTGGCGACGTACCCTGCTGAGCACAGGAACAAACCAACTATGTAGGTCAACAAGTTAACCAACGGAAACAAGTATAATGCAGCTCAAACGCACAATTCCAGCGGGAACAAACGGTTTTTGGTTTGCAATTGGTTCAGAGTCAACACCGATTGTTTGAAGCTATATGTATGCGTACGTTTCCACACTCGCCACACGTAGAAACTACATGACATCAAGATATGATCTCCACTTCAACACTGCTGTAGGAGACTTACCCTTGAACAATGAATGTTACGAAGCCCGTTGGATAGGCCATACCCTGAATGATACTCAATGAGACACCGGTACTTCAAGGAAATCCAAATCATACGAGGTAGCTCCTGGTATTAGTACGAGAAGAATCAAATCAAATGCCCAGCACACACGGAGGCAGAATGGCGAGACCGGCAGTATCTCCGAATTTTGTGACACAGAAGATGTAAACTCTCGGAGTGAGTGATCGAAAGTACGCATGCGAAAAAGAATATACTCCAGTTTGATGTGCAAACTTGGTGAACGAGGTCGAGAGTGACGATACACCCCCCAATTTGGTCAGACGTAATCTCGACGTCGGATATCAGATCTCGGCGGACATCCTCCGAAATATTGATCGGACATCTGTGGGATGATTTTGGGAGCTTCCATGCAGGCAATTCTGGGATGCCACCTTCTTTGCTGGAAACTGCAATTGGGGAACACATAAGCCATCTAATGGGTGCTATAAGTCATTTGTTCAAATATTATCCTCAGTCCAGAGCACTTCGCCTGTTTTTCTTGGAGCGACGTGGCCCGTGCGGGACCACGTGAAGTTGATCAGCCTGATGAGACACGTCAAATTTTTGCCGACTCTTCCTTCTTCCCTTCACCTTCTCCCTTGTCTCCCCCCATTCCCACTGTTTCCCGTTCTCCTCGCCGAGCCCTGCGTACGGCTGTGCCCGCCTGGCCCTCATCTCTCAACTCTGGTCTCATCTCGAGCTCCCAACTAAACATATATCAAGTCCGAGCCGTCTTCGCCACTCTCATGGGTCCTCAAATTTTTCAAAAAACATATTCTGCTTTGCGCATCAAACTCTCCCATCCTCAAGTCCTTTGCATTCAAATTATGGAGCTTTTACATCAATATACTCTACGCACCGCAGCAAGTCGGCAAGTGACGCAAGTCTGACTTCAAAGCTTACAAGCCTTCCTGTTCGTAGGCCACTCAAGTCGCGCTGTGGTCCTCGAGTCACCCAAACCTTATCCTCAACCTAGAGTATTTCATTTCCCTTTCTCCCTCGTCCCCCGCCTCAATCGGCGTCTTACATGTACATATCTTGCGTTTCATTGTATTATTTTGAATATAATTATTTCACAAAAATCATTTTGTATTGCGATTTTCCTACAATTTATGAGATCTTCAGCTGAACCAGGTCTGGAAGAGCTGTGGCTGGGAGCTCCGAGGAATGCAGGATCCTAGAATCATTGCGGGATTGTGGATTTTGATATCTCGGGGAGGTTTTCTCAGATCTCCCCGCTTACGAGTCCGAATATGGCAGTCGGGACATCTGTGGGAGCTCCGACCAAATTGGCGGTGTAAGCGATACCTAAGTAGGGCACCGTGAGGACCTGTGAATACCAAGAGCAGGCTAGGGCTGACCAGAATCCTGAGAGGAACAGGGTCCCTGAATCGTTTCTGTCCACCGAAGTAATACCTGTGAAACCTTCAACCACCGCAGAGCGGTCAATAGATCCTCCTACCATGCCTGGGCAAGTGTAACTGCACTGATGTAAGTAAAATACATTGTCTGTCATGCAAGGACAACCCTGACCTCCATGAAGCACCGAACTGATGACAAGCCCTATTAGCGATCGTCAGCAGGCGTGGTCTAACATTTGAAGTCCTCACCAATGAAAAGCGCGCCGAGCCTAGAGTAGCTTATAGGTGAGCCTCCTGGGCAGATGAGGGAAGGTGTGTTTAACGTACGTGGATTCAAGAGTGTCCATATTCTGATGGGAGTGATCCAAACGCCAGTGGTTTATAAAGACGGCGACTCGTGTTATGTAATATAATGGCTGATGCTTCAGGGATGCGTTCTTGTGAGAGCCAAATTCTGATATCCGCATCAAGCCCCAAGTTCTAGAAGGCTGAGGTGCCTAATAATATTGCCATCGGTTTGACGCTGGGTCTGCTTCTGCTCCACTTCTTCGAATATTGTAACTCCACCAGGGTTCGCTCAAACTAGGGATTGGACCTGAAACGCCGTATTCGATGGGGGAGGTCCAACCAAATAGCGCGCTTTCAACAACTCTCAGTCGTCGATCAAGATTGAGAAGTGACGGATTCATCGTGGCTGTGGTGAGTGATAGATGTTAGAAAAAATAGGCCATTATTGTATTGCATACCCGGCATCTGTTCATCTACCAAAAGCTGGAGTTTCTTCGATCTAGAAGATCTCGTCCGAGAGTTGGCTTCGGGATAGGTACACTGGGTGTTTCTTCTCCTACAAAAGATGAAATACCATTCCTCATAAAGTTTATCGCTTACGTGCAGTGTTCGCATGAAAGAGCACGATCACATCGTATCTTCTTCTGTAGTCGTCAGATCCGTGTTATCAAGACAAAGAATTTTTTGAAACCATGTACTTGATGTCTGCTTTCAACATGTATACTAGTTGCAACGTTAAACTGAGATTAAACATCGACCAATGTTGCAGGAAAAATATATTCATGTGCTCTGTAGCACCCCATTATTCCTTTGCGTTCAATTGATGGCATTTAGGCATTTGATCGGATTTTCAATTGTGCATTCCATTTGAGGACTTGGCCCGCAGTGTTTGCGTCACAGCTTGCCCACCGCTGCATCAATTGCCAAGGTCTGGTAGGCATTTCAATTTAGAATTGCCATGGCTATCGAATGCACACAGTGCTGAAATTGTCTGTGTAGGAATGGGCAAGCTGTGCATTGAAAACATGCAATTTTACATTGAATTAGCCCCCATTTGCAGTTTTGATCCAAGCCGAGCCATCAAACTTTGCATTCAATTGATGGCACAGCTCCATATTTAGGCATTTGATCGGATTTTCAATTGTGCATTCAATTTGAAGACTTACCCCGCAGTGTTTGCCTCACAGCTTGCCCACCGCTGCACCAATTGCCAAGGTCTGGTAGGCATTTCGACTCAGAATTGCCATGGCTATCGAATGCACACAGTGCTGAAATTGTCTGTGCAGGAATGGGCAAGATGTGCGTTTGAAAACGTTCAATTTTGCATTCAATTAAACAGTCTCATCCCGCAGTGTTTGCCCCACAGCTTGCCCACCGCTGCACCAATTGCCAAGGTCTGGTAGGCATTTCGACATAGAATTGCCATGGCTATCGAATGCACACAGTGCTGAAATTGTCTGTGCAGGAATGGGCAAGCTGTGTATTGAAAACATTCAATTTTGCATTCAATTAAACAGGTGACCATTAGGCTTGAGTAAAATCTGCTGTATGGGCCAGATGGCTCTTCTCTGACCCCGCGAGGCCCAGTAGGCTTCCAGCGTGTGAAAGAGCTCCTGTGCCGACACCTTCGCCACGCCCGCTCACCTATTATAACATTCCCCACGTGCGCGCCACTCTGCATAAGGTAATTTCATATAGCCGCCTTGCCGATGCTGAAATACAGAAAATATTCCACAACTCGATCTGCCGGTGGTTAAATTTTCTGTGGGTCTCTCATAGCACTCCGAGTCCATGCCCACGAACTTGATTCCACCGAGAAATCTGTACCCATTCCACTTCTGAACAAGGTCGAAGCAAAATACTCTTGTGGAGTCAGAACTGCCCAAATACAGGAAATTTACACAACTTGAGTCGCCGGTGGTTAAATTTTCTGTGGGTCTCTCAGAGTACTCATTCCATGCCCACGAATTTAATTGCACCGAGAAATTCGCACCCATTCCACTTTTGAACGAGGACAAAGCAATTGTGGAGTCAGAACTGCCCAAATACAGAAAATTTACACAATTGCATCACTGGTGGTTAAATTTTCTATGGGTCTCCCAGAGTACTGATTCCATGCCTACTAAGTTGATTCCACTGAGAAATTTGTACCCATTCCACTTTTGAATGAGGACAAAGCAAAATACTCTTGGGAGTCACCCTGCATGCCAAAATACAGAAAATATTACACAACTTGAGTCGCTGGTGGTTAAATTTTCTGCGGGTCTCTCAGAGTACTCATTCCATGCCCACAAACTTGATTCCACCAAGAAATTCGTGCCCATTCCACTTTCGAACACGGAGAAAGCAAAATACTCTTGTGGAGTCAGACCTGCGTGCCCAAATACAGAAAATGTTACACCACTTGAGCCGCCAGTGGTTAAATTTTCCATGGCTCTTCCTGAGCACTGAAGCCAGCTGCGCAGCTAAACATCGCCACTTCTTCGACGGGGCATCCAAAGTCCCCGCGGGGTTCATTGCTGACATGGTGTCCCACAACGAAAGGTCGCGCTATAGGTGGTTCGTTCAAGACGTCATCCCGCAGCTGCGCCGATTCGGAGAATGGCGGATTTACATTGTAGGGGAGGAAATAGTCGGGATTGTCGCAACAACACCGGTTGAAGAGGCTCAAAATGAAATGGAATTCCAAGAATGTACGGCCAACTATGCCCTGGAAAAGTTCCGGTAGGTTTTGGCGCCAATAGGATACACAATACTGAGGTCCCTGCCAGCGACGCCTTTAATCTCTATGACGGTGCTTCCCAAATTATGAACAGGATCGGTGGCACTCAGGCTGAGCGCCGTCATGCACGACAGCAGCTCGAAAGATTCGCGATTGACACGCGGAATGCCATGATCGCCAACGAGGAGAGTATATACCTCCACCAGTCCAATATGCGCCAATTCGTGCGTATGGATATATGCCTCATTAACAAGACACTAGAGGATTTTGACTACTGTGTCAATGAGATTGAATTGGGTGGTAACGGCGTATGTATGTTTGCCCGGACCGACGTCGCTAATCGTGTTGGAGACGAGCTTCTTGGACAGATGGTGCTATTCGTGTCGGAACATAAGAAGGGCTTACAAACTCTTAATTCATCGGGGATCGGGCGAAAGCAAAAGGGGCGGTCATCGCTAAACCGGAGAATGACGCAAATAACAAGTTGTCAGAACAATGAACCACATGAATCTCAGAGGAGAAAAAGAGTTGTGACCTGCAAAACTTGCGGCCAGTCTGGACACAATATGAGGAGATGTCAGGGCCGCCATGCTGAAAATGCGCCTGCCAGTCTGGCAAACAGAGCGGCCTAAGAACTTTGGGGTACGGGGCATAGCACAGTGTATCAAAAGTCAAATGTAACAAAAAACCACAATGAATGGGAAAGATTGCAGAAAAATGACAATGGTACATACGACTCACCAGAAAAAAACATGTTGTGTTGCTTTGCTAGGGAAAAAAAAAAAACACGATGTGGACTTGCTGAACTCAATAGCACTGTGTACAACATGCGAGGTACAATGTGGCGTCGGTCTACAAGAGACTAAGCACTGCTTCAATACGCCAGGTATCAAGTCGCTCTCTCGAGGCCGGCTTTGTGTAACATAGGCCATAAGACTGTTTTCATCGAGCCGGCCCATTTTTGGGTCATTCTTCAGATGGAAAAATCCCATCACAAGCACCATGAACTGGTGTCGAAGCCAGGGTGTGCCTTCAATTGAGCGGCGCAACAGAACTCCTTGGACTCTCTCGTAGGTGCCGAGGTCCCCAAAAAATAGGACAGCATATTTGAGGATGGAAACGAGTTGTTGGATGCGTTTGAACTTGTGTTCCCGTCGTGCCCGTGGCGGGTCCATCGCGGCATCTCTAACCCTTTGTCTCCTCATAAATTTAAAAATGACGTAGAACCTGTTCTGTTGAACATCGGCCATTTCCTGCGTCGATCATGTGACTGTTGAAGCAAAATTCAAACCGAAGCACAAACCAATGGAAATTTGAAGGATTATTCTGAGAAAATTAAAGGTAGGTAGAAGTTCTATCAGAAAGAGACTTTCAGTGGTTTCTGCCCCAAAACCGTGTTGTTTACTGAAAGAAAACAGGTTGTAGAGGCCAGGAATCGAACCCGCGCCACGCATCAATTATATAATAAGGCAGCACTACGATCCGGACCCCGCGGTAAGCAACAGACTCTATACAGCGAGGTACGAGCTTGGTTCGTATAGAGTGTCTGTCTACGAGAGACTAAGGGGAAGATGTGTTTCGTGCCATTTCTGCTACAAGTACAAACAGTATTCGCCAGCAACAATTATAGGAAAGCAAGTGAGGAAAGGTACAAACGAGCGTAAATATATTTAGTCAACCCTCGTACCGGTGTTAAGGCCTGTGTGCTAGCCGGCTTCATCCACAGAAGGTACAGATATTCACCCAGTTCAATTTGGGTAATGAGTCATTTAAACTTTGTGTTCGGACTGATATCCGTTGACTTTCGGAGAATATCACTCCGAGTCTCCGAGATCAGTTGCCACGTTCGGAAGCGCACACAAATCTTTGCCATGTCTTCCCCTGCTACCCACCTCATAATACCATGGTAACCCACTAACTTTAGAGGTGTTTCGATCGTAAGTCCTCTAAAGTTAGTGGCATTTCTAGGTGTCTACTCTACCACTGATATACCGCTGATATCATTGCACTACCACAACAATTTATAGTGGTGGACTTAAAAAATTTTGAGGTTTTGACACCTACTACATCGTATCTAGTGGTATGTTTAAGGGTAGTCAGTAACTTTTGTAATGGATTAACTTACCACTGGTACCACTGGTAATTTAGGTATACAGTGACTACCTTTTGAACCAAGGCAGTGAAGAATGTGATGCTAGTAGTACCCACTACAACCATCAGCAATGTTTGTGATCGAGTTAAGGTACCACGCTACCATTGCTACATTTTAACACCCTTGATGGACGCGCTGATTACGAGTACTTATGTAATCTTTCTATTAATATCTTCGGAATGAGGTTTTCCGCACCTCGATTTTTACTTGTCGGCGTTTTTCGATGTAATGATTTTAGTGGGGGTGTGAAGGGTCAATAGTGGCAGTGGCCCAAGGGCCATTAGGTTTGAATCTAATGGTTTCTGACTTTCCTTACCTGTCGAGAGTTCAATTCTCGCAGGGGGCATTTTATTTTTTTGCCTTGCTTTATTTTTTTTGACCGTTCTTCTCTCTTTATTTTTCCGTAGCTCTCATTTGAACCACTGGGAACACTCCCTCTGATTCTCCTTTTGCTATTGGCTCCATCGATACCACAACAAGTCTCCAATTGATTTTTGGTGGATCCAGATCAAGTCCATTCAGACCTAATAAATTCACCACTGCTCAGACAGTAGGGGTTTCATGGATTTTTTGGTGATTCCTTGTATAATCCACTTGAATAGTCTCAGAAACAAGCCATGGCTTCATTCTAGCTCCAGAAAACCATGAAATCCATCATTCTCCAACCAACATGATTGAGGCTTGTCTATGACCTTGAAAAAAAAAAAGCCTCCACCCAAGCAGTACGAGTTTCAGTGAATTTTCGATGGTTCCTTATAGGATCTATCCGGATAGTCCCACAAACGAACTTCGGCCCGATTCTTGCTCCGGAAAAACGTGAAAGTGGGCATTCTTCAATAAACTTGGTTGACACTTGTTTGGGACTCCGAAACTAAATTCACCTCTCCCCAAGCTGTTGGAGTTTCAGTGTTTTTTTGGTGGATCGTTGTAGAGCCCATTCATAATATCTCAAAAACGACCAATGGTTTGATGCTCGCCCCGGTGAAGCTCAAAATTAGTCATTCTTAAATATTCAAATAGCACTCTGGAACAGAAAGGCTTGAGATTCCTCTTGCACTTGAATATAAATTGCGCTACAAGAGAACATAAGTACGAGGTGTGCCGCGCCCCGCGACGGCCTTTACCCCCAAGTGTAGATGTTCTCAAGGTCGGCTTTGAATCCAGGGTCGTCGCCTTCGGGTCGATCTCGGAACCGATTATTGGGAGAGAGGCACCGTGGAGTTGTTTCTTCTCCTTGTGCGGGATACCGAAATCCCAGAGGAAGAGAAGTTGAGCCGGAAAGACCACTTGCGATCCGTGGGGTGGGATAGTATAGCGAATCTCGGAGACGGCGGAGGTTGGGGCATGGTATGGGGGTTCAGCCCAGGGGGCGAAGGTGGATTCTAGTCGGACTAACTTCCTTGTAATCCCTGGAAACCGGTGTTCATTATAGCCAGTGTGGTATTGACAGGTAGGCGGAGCGACTCACCGAGCCTAATTTATAAGATGTTTCACAACATGGTTTATACGGGTGGGTAAGCCCATCTCAACATATTAATACGTAGATGTACCCAGACGCAGTACGCCTTTCTGTTTGACGCGAGCTATAGACATACTACAATAAATCCCACCTCAGCAATGCGGAGGTGCTGGGACAATCTCATATACACCACGGTATGTCGGCTCACACTGTTAGCGTATTATCCTAATCACTAGCAGGGCTTCACATCCTAGGACTACCATTTGAAATGACCGCTGAGATATTCAGTCACTTTCTGCCCAGATATCCTCGGCGTCCACGCCCTGGCTCACGATCACCCACACTTCTTGCTCAAGTGTGTCGTCAATGGCGTGAGGTTGCGATCGCCTCACCACGACTGTGAATGTCACTTCAACTGCATCTCGTCTCCGAATTTCTTCCACAGCAACTCGATTTGTTACGAACTTGGTTAACACGCTCCGGAGTGTGTCCCCTCTCCTTCGGCATCACATACCGGACCACCGACACAGAGAATACTGCTCTGCCTATCGAAAATTTTGTTCGGGAGCTTAGTTTGCACTCCAAGCGGTGGGAATACCTCGAGTTTGAGGTCCCTTTCGATGTCCTCCGCTTAGTTCATGGAGAAATGCCGTCGCTGCGAGCTTTAAAGATTAGCCCTGATGCGACTCCCGAAAACCAGCCGTTGACGCACCCGCTCCAGCTGTTCGACTCCTGCCCACACCTCGACCAGAATTCATGGAAAGAAAATTCGGCGCCATCAAAATATGGAATACCATAGAAGTAGAGGGCACATAAAAAAATGCCGGTATTTCTAGCCCTCCGTAGTGGCGTAGTAATAATCAGACTTTGAGCGCTCTGAGCGCTCCGTCGAAGACAAATAGCCGTACCTCGGGAAATGGTGGGGTATGGGAGAAAAAGAAGAACGCAAACAGGTGCACATAAAATCAGTTCATCTGCTTAAGATATGAGTAATATTCCTTGGCATCCAAGTGCGGATGCCCTGGACGATCACTCGCAATCCTTGTTCGGAGAAATTCAACGCCATCTGATGTGCATGCACCATTCAATTTATGTTCCATTATTCTCACTGCGATCTATACTCGTGGTCACATAAAGTGTTGGCGTATGGGTTCTTGGACATTTCTCGCTCACCAGAGCTGATTTCTGTCCAAACTCAAGTAAGAGGGGCTAGAGGAGTTCTTAGGTTTTGAACAACGACTGGCGCTCGGATGAAATAAGTTCTTTCCTCTTGTTGTGCTTTCATTGCTTCATTCCTTTTCAGTTCTCTGAGTTCGGTCATGCGCTTCACAAGATGTGATACAACTCTGCGCGCGAAAAGAATTCCATCAGGTACTTTCGTGTCTGGGGAAGTCCGTCCTCATGCATCCCCGACGTTTCACCCTGGAACTTCGGGATATCGACATCCTGGCTCGACGAAAATCGGAGCCTCCCCGAAAACGAGATCCTCCTGCAACAACACTTCGGGGATGGCAGCGCACGGTGATTCCAATGACCAAGCCTAGATATAGCCAATTATGACACCAATCTCGCTATGCTACAATTCCCACTTTGACAAACGGCATACTACAATTTCGTTCGTTTGCTTATACCCTTTTATGCCTGTTCACTTGTGTTGCAATGGCACAGTGAAAAATGTACACAGGTAGACAGGGGTTGATGTGTGGCTGTGTAGGACAGCTAATTCCATTGCTGTGGGGTATATTTTTGCCAATTCTTTTGCATGATTCGGTGTTCCTAAATATGAATGTAACTCTTTTAGTGCTCACAATTGTATTCGATCAGCCTTTGACTTCGATGGGAAAAAAAGCTTTAAATTCGTTAACTGTTTCCCTGTACCCATCAAACTCGGCCCCAGCATTCGAATCCTCCTTCGATGATTACTTCGATGATTCCGAAGTGGACAATACATTCTCCTTCTTGGAACCCGGCGTGGCCAATCCTCCCCCTCTTCTCTGGAAACTCCTTCACAACGCTTCACGACCCTCATCGACCGATTCCGCCGGCTCCGTCATGCGCCCGTCTATTAGGGCGAAGACGCTTGGTGGGTAAAACGAGGACTTTGAGGACTGTGGCGCCGACAGCTGCTGACTTCTTACCTACGTGAGTGATTTCTGGCAGAGAATGTAGAGAGGGAACCCGCGGTTGAGCTCCCAAGGAGGGTGATGAGGGACGTTCTGCTTGATATATCTCCATCCCTGCACGTTTGCCAGGGTCTTCATCATTTAGTGCTGGCGCAATCAACAGGGATAAACTTTTGGAATGTCCAAGGTGATTTGCGTGAGCATGTGAGAGGCGGGGAACGGGGACCGACGACGTCTATAAATGAAACGTAAAGATGAGGGACTGTCTTATTGCGCTGCGGGTCAGAGAAAATACAGGTTGATGTCGCGTCTGCACGGGAATCTGCGAAGCTCGCCAACTGGAAAGACTCAGGGTCGGTATGCGCCTTGCAAGGCCCGCCGTTTGCTCACTGCCGTTCTAGAGGTCACTGATCGTGGTAACCCAGAGACGGCGGATCTATTCTCTCTGTTGGAGGGACAGGGTCCTACTGAACTAGAGAAAGTGGCAAGTACCATTATGCTATTGCTCCGTCCACTCGACGAAGGGGGTGTGAAAGTGGTCTGGAAATTACTTTCAATGGAGTTTCGGTATTATCATTCATGCAATTCAAGGGTCCCCTGAATAGCACATTTCACAGGGATCTCATAGAAGAGACGACATCGCCCACGACCACATATTCATCGCTGGGTGAGGACATTTCACAGGACATTCCACCATTCAGTCGTCCCGTCGGGCCGGCGCGACGCGCCGCGAGGGATCTCGCCGCAAACAAGTTGGAACCGGATTGTCGGCATCTTGAATCTCGCAACCAGGACAACACTCGATATTTTGAAAGCCAGATAGTGAACCGTGAACGAGACCAAACTCATACAGAACCGGCAAATCAATTGCATGTGGAGGCACTCGCCGCAAACAAGAAGTTGGAAGCGGATTGTCGGCATCTTGAGTCTCGCAACCAGGACAACACTCGATATTTCGAAGACCAATTGCAGGCGGCCCTTGCAAAAATCAATGGGTTAGAGGCGGATCATAAACGTCTTCTTGACGTGCAGAAACAGAAAAACAAGGAAATTCAAGGGTTAACCGCGGAAAATGAAGGCTTTAAGGGACAATTGGGGATTCAAAAAGTAGAGCTGGCTGAGGTGGAAGGGATTTTTTTCAAGCGGACACATCATAGCTTAACTGATGACAAGGCGTCTAGCAGAATCAAGGAGTTGAGAGCAATATCTGCGGATTTTTGCAGTCGTGAAGTGAGTTCTTCGGTTGCCGTCTTCCTTCAGAAAATATAAACATAGGACCAGAAGGAATTCCAACTGGAAACCGAGGATCTCACGAAGAAATCAGTTGAACAGCAAACACATTTGCAAAGTGCTTATCACACAATCAATGCATTAGAAGCGAAATGTGAAAATCTTCTGATTCAGCAGGTGAGCCGTTACAATACCACACTGTCAGGGAGGTCAGAACTGTGGGTGCAGGGACAGGAACTCCAACGGCTGAGATTAGAAAACAACGATTGTCTGACCCAGAAAGAAGAGTTGGAAGAGGTTCAAAATTTTTCTTATTCCACTGTAACTGAGGCCACTGATACATTCGTGGATAAGGCATGTCGGAAGTGCGAAGAGGTAACGGCGGGCCAGATTCGTGAGGTGAGTTGTCTTAGCCCAGATACCGGAGCTTCAGCCTGAGGTGCAGATGCAAGAAGAGCTCGAACAGCTGAGAACGGAAAACGAGTTCTACATGGATATGAACACAAAGACCTCGGAAGCTGTGAAGTCCTTTTCATGGACTCAATCGCCACTGCTCAAATTCTAGCCAGATACACATGACACTGGAGTCAGAAGTGGATTGTGAAAATCTTCACATTCATGAGGTGAGTAGTTGTCTGCATAGATCCATAACCCAACGGATTGTCAATGAGAACAACAAGAGTCGAAGAAGGTCAGAACCATCTTTTACAGAACAAAAACTGAATTAAAAATCAGCTCAGGCGCGGGAGCATCTCGAAATATGAACACCCTATGGCCACACTTATGGACATAGAGGGCGACCCAGAACACTCCCCAGGTGCGTGCCGTAAGCTTATGTGTGATATGGCCAACCGAAAGCTTTTTGATGAAGTAGCTGCCTCCACGCGCGAGCCCACGGTCAATCACGGCGATTCTGAGGGGCCTCATCCAGGCAGGTATTCTATTCGATCCTTGATTCGATGCTCATGCACATGAGTATAGATGAAAATACATCACTTAATACATGCAACTTGGCGTATGTTCACCACACATGCCGTCTTCATGGCAGTGAGTGAATATGTAGATGGTATCCGGGTCTAAACACAGGTTGGGTCTGGTCTGTTGCGTTCTCGCCCGACGGCACGCGCATCGCCTCTGGGTCCGACGACAGCACCGTCCGGGTCTGGGACGCGGCGACGGGGCAGCAGGTTGGCGAGCCTCTGGCTGGCCACACAGGTTGGGTCTGGTCTGTTGCGTTCTCGCCCGACGGCACGCGCATCGCCTCTGGGTCTGCCGACAGCACCGTCCGGGTCTGGGACGCGGCGACGGGGCAGCAGGTCGGCGAGCCTCTGGCTGGCCACACAGGTTCGGTCTGGTCTGTTGCGTTCTCGCCCGACGGCACGCGCATCGCCTCTGGGTCCGACGACAGCACCGTCCGGGTCTGGGACGCGGTGACGGGGCAGCAGGTCGGCGAGCCTCTGGCTGGCCACACAGCTTGGGTCTGGTCTGTTGCGTTCTCGCCCGACGGCACGCGCATTGCCTCTGGGTCTGCCGACAGCACCGTCCGGGTCTGGGACGCGGCGACGGGGCAGCAGGTCGGCGAGCCTCTGGCTGGCCACACAGATTTGGTCTTGTCTGCTGCGTTCTCGCCCGACGGCACGCGCATCGCCTCAGGGTCTGCCGACAGCACCGTCCGGATGGGCCAATGGGTCAACAGAATGGTTCAGTTCCAGAATGGGTGGTTTCACCTTGGGCGGGAGAACCCATCATACATTCTCTGGACTCCTCATGCATTCCGCGGGTGTACTTTTGTTTGGCCCCCCACTATTCTGACCATATCTGCACGCCCCCAAATCGTCCTCCAATTCAACAACGTTGCCTGGGGTTCGGACTGGGTGATCATGATATGATACTCTGTTTTTTCAGTATGTACTTCCCCGCCTGTGAGCGCCACGGCGCAGGCAGCGTACGCTCCGCGCGGGTGGCATCCGAGACACCGCTGGCGAGCATAAAAGTCGAACACAGGAAAGAAGAGTCTTGCCTCTTCTCTCCCTCTCACTTTTACTGCTCGCCAGGTTCGTCTCTTATTTCTTTTTCCCTTTTCTTGTCCTCTCATATTTCACTTCACGCCAGTATTAAAATCTCTTACCCACCGTGGTCCCACAGCACAGTTCTGCTTGGTCTGAATATCACTCACTGTCAGTGAGATTTTCTGTCTCAAGGGTTGAACGGTGACCTGAATCGATGAAGGGACGGCGAGGAGAATTCAAAATAGGATTGGTTAGCTATCTAGTTTGTAGGGTCCTTAAGAGACGAATAAAACGTTTTGAATCGTTTCTGAATCACTCTCTTTATAAAATTAAGTCCCTCGAGTCTGTCCGTCCGAAGCCGTATCTCCATTTGTAAACCTCAGCTGACAGGCATCACTTAGTTATAAAGTGGGCGCCAGCCACCGCTTGTCGCATTTAAAATAGCGGTGAAGCGCCTCTGGAGGCGATTCAGCGATTCATAGGTGATTCATGTTTTCGGAGATTCTCCCATGCTTTAAATAAATCATGAATCGCATGTGAATCGCCGACCTGAATCGCGTCTGAATCGCCAAGTCTGACTGTCCCTAATGCCAGCGGTGCATGCATAATATTAATACCACCCAAAAGTTAATGAGGATTAAATGGTTAATAGTGCCTAGTACAGGGACTAGCTAGAAAATAAGAGATTGAGGGAGACTGAGCTGCCTGCGACAGCCGAAGTCCTGTAACCGCCGCGTAACACAGCGGGCCACGACTCCGCCGTGCCTAGCAACCCCCGTTAGCCGACTCTATGTACATATATCCGACACTTCAAATACTAATAAGCCAATTGACATTTTGATTGTCGTGTTTCACGTGTTTTTTCATGTTTCCGTGTTGTGATCAAAAATCATCACTTTTGCGTGGGCGCCGGAGCCTGCTGGTGGGGTCAAAGAATTATGGAAAGGGCAGGTATTTAGTGTAAGATAGTGGTTTCATCTCAACTTTGGTAAATTTTAATGGGTCAGCACCGTGGGTGGGGATTTTGGGCCTGCGTTGTCATGGTGTTGTCAAGATTTGTAAAAATGTTGTTGGCGCAGAGTGTTGTCGCGTTTTCGGGTGTTTTCGGCCGTTTTTTGGCGTTTTCACGTGTTGCACAACACGACAACTAGATTGTCAAAAGACTGATGTACACCCCTCCTGCTGGCTAGGCGGCCTTTTACGGGCTAAGCGGTGAAAGAAACCAGTTTTGGTGCGGGGTGGATCGAGGAGACTCCGGGCATCTCGAGACAGTGGTGCGAGGCAGCCTCGCATGCACCTCGGCATAGGCTGAGCTAGCTGGGCATAGCCCTGCCCGGCAAACCCTGCCGAGGCGTCTAGACCAACCTCGGCTAAGGCTCGCCAAACCTGGACCCACGTGCATCCAGGAGCCGCCAAAATGCAGTGCTTGGCTTTCCTGCAAAGCAATGAGGGCACTGAATAATAATCGGAGGTCACAGTTCGAACTGAAATTTAGCTAGCAATCACCCCGGATGGACGCCGTCAAAATCGGCCTTGGAATGGCTCCAAACCATCCAACTTACTGAAACTCGGCACGAGTTATGTCCAGTAAGCCCACCGGTCCGTGTCCAGACCGCCATGTGACTCTGAGAAAAAATATTGATTCTGACCAAGGGCCTGGGTCAAACGGTTCAGAATCGCGTATTTCAAATTCCTCATGCTGCCCGAGCCATTGCAAAGCATCCAGCCCAACATGGCATCGACTCGGCCATCAGAGTGATGTGCAGTGAGCCCGTCACGGACCGGAAACACTAGTCCCATGTGGACAACTGCAAATTAATCACCAGAGCGGCAGTCTGGAGGCTGATTTCAAAACTCGCATTTTCCCTGGATTGTCCTTAGCACGAAAAATCGAAAACATACCAAAAACGGAAATTTGTGGCTGTGCCACAAGTCGTGAGCGGAGAATTGTTGTTATAAGCGTCTGCTACATTTCCCAAACCCGGAATCGTACACGGGGGAGCTTTGACAATGCCTCTATCCCCTCAGAGCTACATTTGGTGGTGGGGATGCAGTTGGCACGGTACGTCACCCGATTTTTCGCATCTGGGTCCACCACCGAAACGGGAGACGAAAATAATTGAGCTCATGCTCCACAACGAAAAACGCAAAAATCCCCAAAATATTTGTGCAGACACCTTAGGGTGATGGTGTTGCATCCATGCACTTTCAAGTAACAGATGCCACAATGCTATCAGGAAATTTGGGCAAACTTGGAATTTTTTCACATCCGGGTTTCAACTCTGTAACTCCTTTCCTGGTGTTCTTCAAGTCCCAAGTTCTGTCATTAGTCGTTCAAACACGGTGACGGTTACGAGCATATCCCAACGTTACACTTTCCCCCCTCTTTTTAGGTTCTAATAAATACATGTGGTCGTTTCGTGTGCACATTCTGCAAAGGGACAGCCGTACAACAACTTATTGTGAACTGGTGGACACTGGGGATTTTTCACCTGGGGGAAGCGAACTTCCCCCCACACATCAGCTGAAGAAGCTGGTGGTCAGGTCCTACAGGGTTCTAACCAGCAGTCCTGCCATTAAAGCGGCCGGCCAGTTCACAGTACGTTGAATACGCCCGACCCCCTGGAATGATGTGTGCTCTGTTGGCATCTGGCGGTTTTATGTATGGATAACCACCTGTACTTTACCGCTTGTCTGTCTTCAGCAGACTCGTCGTTCAGCCATTTGGACCGCGCGAGTATAATCAACCACCCCCCCCCCCCCCCCCCCCTTTGTGTGCGGAAGCTGTTCCGGAAAACATCTCGCCAAGGGTCAGCGAAGACTTGGGATCAAGGATATTGATATACATTTGTCACGCCGCCCAGACTATGACACTGTTCCCAAATGTGATTCCTCTGATTCTGACTCAGAGATGGATGTGGACATCGACCTAGTTGAACGATTGGAACCAAAAATTATGAATGTAGATATTTCCGAAGACTCGGATATGCGGGATCGGAATCAAAGTGAAGTTCAAAGTGAGTACGAGGGGCCCCTTGTTCCTTGGTTGGATCCCGACTGTGTTCCTCCACCTCTTCCTTGTTATGAGCCTCGAAATTTTTGCGACGGGGATTTGGACGGTGTTCTATTCGATCCTGATGGCATAGGCTCGGACGACGATGGAGAGACTGTCCTTCTTGCATGCAGATCCTGTTCGTCTGCTCTGAAGGCCAGAAAATTCCTAGACTTTCCCTGGCCAATTATAATTATCTTGGTCCTGTTCCACTTGAACTCCAGGAACTCACGGTGATAGAGGAGGCTATGATTGCCAGATGTCGTGCAAAATGTTGGATTATTCAATTGAAAGAGGAAGATGATTATTCCACCCCTGTAACGCAGCGTGGAGTTCGAGGCCATGTAATAGTTTATCCGCAGCGACCATCCGCTATTGCCAAGGTACTTCCTCCTTCTATCGAAGAAGTTATCACTCCCATTTGTGTGATTTTCGTTGGGTCCAATCCTCCAACATCAGAATGGCTTCAAAAAAAGGCTAAACCTCTGACAGTTCGCAAAGAAAAGGTCTTGAATGCGCTCGCTTGGTTGAAATCTCACAGCCCACTTTATAAAGATATTGAGATCAATGCCAGTGTTTTCGATGGACAGCCCGACGAGACCATTTCACCATTCCATGTTCAACACGTGCAGGCGTTTTCCGTCAGAATTTGAAATCGATTTTTTGTAGAAGCTGTTCAGGTAAAATTAAATTGCATGGTCCAAAAGTAATCCTTGAGGAATGTAGAATACCACTAGGAGCCCGACCTGGAAAGTCATATGCGACACGGCCTCACCCTACTCGTTGTGCATGGGAGCTCTAGACTGGTCAGGCCCTTCCTCCCGAGAGTTGATCACCAAATTTGAGTAAAAATACAGCTGAGCGGGGTTTCCACGAGTCCATCAATGCTGCACTGAGTAAAGATGTTGAGCCAGTGACCGACTGAACAGAGGAGTCCCTGCGAAACGGTAATAGAACTTGAATAAAGCTTAAATATATGAGATTCTGAATCGTGTTTCATCTAGAGTTTCCTGCAAGGAGCGGCGAGCGGCATAGAAGCCTTTCTGAGAAATATAAGGCCCTGAAAACGGCGGAAGAGCGAGACGATTTCTTTTCTGAGCACGGAGTCCGATGGACGGAATTCCCCCGCCTGAAGTACTTCGATATAGTGAGATATACGGTTGTAGATCCCATGCATAATTTACTCCTCGGTGAGTGCACTTGAGCACTTCAAGCTGATTGATTGTTCATCGCTTTTCAGGTCTTGAAAAGACCCAGTGGTAAACGGTGTGGATCAAGAGTGGGTCGCCACGGGCAAACACAGCTAGTTTTCATCGTGAGCTCCATACAATTCACGAATTTCTCGAGACTGTAAGTGTACTCATTGATGATTCTGATATTCTTGATATATACAGTATACGCTCATTCCTGATGAAGGTACGTCGATTGGATCAAAGGCGGACGGCCATCACGTCCATCCGAGTGGCAAGAGTTGCCGATCAGAGCTTCTCTTATGCGGAAATTCACTCCCCGTCTACACGCTGTCATACTAACCTAATGCCTCCCCAATAAGTGGGGGCACACGGCCTGCCAATTATCTGTTGAGTTTTGGGCTAGACCTTCAGGTAGTCTGGATCGAGCCGAGATCAATTGCGCTCAAAATGGTGTCAATGCTAGGGTGAAGATTCTATTTTTTTTCTGGGAGCCGGAGAAGCCCCAGGGACATCCCCTGTACTCATATGTACTTGGGAGACGAAACGGCATTGTTTTCATAAAGCCCGGACAGGAGGGCAATGTCTGGGACAGAATAGACTGACTGGGTCTGGATTGAGAACATGATTCAATACCTTCAATCAGGTTTGATGGATTTTTCCTTGGCCTTTGATATCATCCAAAGTGTACAGATGCCGGAGTACGAGGTAGAAATTTTCGGTTTTTTGCACCGCGAACAAGTAGGGTCGTTCACAGTTGACTTTTTTCTTCCTTTGTGGTTCTCGTCCGTATTGAATTATCTTAGCAAATATGTACAGCGCTGACATAAGTCTCCAACCAACCTAAGTTATGAGGTCATGCTTTTCAAAATGCCCACCATTTGAATGTACCTCTATTGTGTTAGGTCATGCTTTCAAAATGGCAGCCATTTGAATGCAGTCTATTGTGTCAGGTCATGCTTTTCAAAATGCCCACCATTGGAACACACCTCTATTGCGCCAGGCCATGCTATTCAAAATGCCGGTCATTTGAATGCAGGTCTATTGTGCCACTTTTCAAAATGCCAGCCATTTGAATTGGGAGTGGGCACCAATCGACCCATCAGTGATTTACTTGTACATGTTGATTGATGCAGGTTCCCCGCCAAATCCTGACTCGGAAACACCTTCACGTTTTTGAGCTTCTCTCACTCCTCTGCAGCAAAACCTAAGAGGCAGATTATCCTTAAATCTATAAATCTCGGGATTCTTATGAGCACATGACATGCCGCTCAAGCGAATATCCCACAGATTTTTATTGGGCTGGAGGTGTTCTGTCCTATCAATCGGTCACCAGGGATCGGCTTGATCATTCAATTGGTCTGGTACGGACAATATTTACACCCCCACTTCTATGTGAAGGCACCCTGCTTCTGTGAATGGGAAGGTGCCCCGCTTCTGTGAATGCATGAGAAGGAACCCCGCTGTTGGGCTTCTCAGCCTGCTCAAAGAGGCGGTGATCGATGGTCTCTGTGAACCCGGTCGCAAATGAACTGTAACCTGGGTATGGGGCAGGTGGAGGATTTGTGTGAAGAATGGTTTATCAGGGCGAGGCTCTTCCGCCTTCGCAGGAACAAAAGAAGGTCTACATCGCAACGCATGAGCAATACATTAGGAAAATCCGAAATGCTATGATAGCCACAAGGCCAGCTATCACGGTCTGTGGTGGTCTATGGTCTTCCCGGTCACCCCCGCTGCTATGGGGGTCTTCGAGGGGCTTCGAGTGTCTATATTTTTCGCTTTCCATTCTCGTTGGCTAGGAAGATCTATATTTTATTCCTTCCGGGTGCAGAAGTAGAATGAGTGTTCATTTTCTGGTTGATTCATAGTCCGGCTGGGTGAATGTATCTGCCAGCACACAAACAGAAAATTTAACCCCCGGCGAACCATCTTATGGAATATTTTTTGAATTTTGTGGCTGTGCACATATTTTATTCCTTCCTGGTGCAGAAGTAGAATGAGTGTTCATTTTCTGGTTGATTCATAGTCCGGCTGGGTGAATGCATCTGCCAGCCCGCAAACAGAAAATTTAACCCCCGGCGAACCACGTTATGTAATATTTTTTGAATTTTGTGGCTGTGTGCATATTTTAACCCTTCCAGGTGCAGAAGTGGAATGAGTGCTCATTTTTCGGTCGGATCATAGTCCAGCTAGGTGAATGCACCCTCCAACGTGCACACAGAGATTTTAATACCTAGCGAACCACCTTGTGGAATAGACTCATAACCGGTCTGGTTGTTTTGCAAGAGCAGAGAAAAGGGCGGGGAGAGAAAGAATTGGACAACAAAGATCAACGACACCGGAGGAAAGGCACGGGTGGCTCTCAGCAACAGTTTGCTAGCAATATTGCACCCAGTTTCGCCCAAGAACAAGATCAAAAGGTAATGCAGGGGCTACAGGTAGGAACACGTTGTGGTGCCTTTCGTGAATGAAATCAAATTTTCAAACCTTAATTCCTTAACCACGATACATTCAAAGCCCGAATTCAAATTTTCGCGTACCAGGCATTTGGGTATTGTGTTGGAGGTTACAGGAGTAGTCTAGTGGTTATAACCTCCAACAGAATGTGAAACCCCATCTATGACGGGTATTAAACATTCCCCGGAGTAACCCATTAGATACAGATAACGGAGAATTATATAGATAAGTGGTGGTCTCTGATAACTAATTACATGTACCCTCAGAACTACCCAGCTCTGCAGTGCTTGCGTTCGCGCTATCCCCCTGCTCACAAAATATGATCTGGATGGAACTGTTATTTTGTATTTCTGCATGCACATAGGAAAGAGTCAAGACGCACCTCTAGACTGACATTCGGTTCCTGGCAGGAAACTTGGGCCCAAGTATCAGTCGGAGAGCGAAATGCCATTGGGCAACTGTCTTGCAGGCCTAGTGTGAATAAGGGATCAGTGTACACATTTTATGACGATTCACGAAAAGGATCACATTCGGCGCCTTCACCATCACAGTGGCATAATTTTGTTTCGTCTTGGTTCAGAAGTGGAATGGGTATAGATTTGTATGGATACCCTGACCTATGCCACGCACTAGACGGTGTGGCAGCCGACATTGGGGTAGTCGGTATTTGTGGGCGACCAGTGATGTGTGGTGTGGTTCCTGGGTCTGGGCGACTAGTTCCCTAGTTTTCCATTCCTACTCAAGCCTTCCCCAAGGCTAGGCGCGAATGAAATTTCGCCATTTTAGGATGTTTTCACAGAATTCCCGAAAAACCAGATAGATATACCCTAACGACGAAGAACGGCTCTCTCGTTCGACTGGGACTCTGGAGTTGCCTCAACAGTGGTGTCTGCAGGCATGACAAAGAGTCAAAGTATGGAAAGCCGGAGCACCACGCTCTGAAACAAGTGATGTTATCAGTCCCGGCTTGATAGCTGAGCCCATGCCGTGAGTCGTGGCAGAGTGCTTGCTCATTGCTGTAAATGCACATTAAATACATGTACTCCTGGGACCCTCCAGGTATGAAATGTATTATACATGTATTGTACAGGCCTGTATTATACCATCATTTTATACAGCCTTTTAGACCCAGCACTACTTAGTTCGGGACCAAGTCCGATTCAGTTGCTAATTGTCAGTGTTCCATTTGCGAGAATCTTCACTTGGCCTGATTCAAATCGAAGGATTTCTCGGTGCCACCGACTCCAAAAAGCTGCGTCTTTTTTGGGCTGTATTACGTGAAGGCAGAGTATGTATCACCTCAGATTCCAAGCGCTTTCAAGAAATGCGACCAAGATCCCAAGCGCACACCGACCTTCAAACAAACGCCTCTTCTCTATATCCACATGTCAGCTCAAGTTAATGAACCCGATATTCGTGCGCACGCAGGAACCACAACCATGCACACTTTGCGCTTTGGATCGTCGAGCAAATTTTTGAACTCTGTTGTATCGATCTTGGCCAACATGGAGAGGGATTCGTGTTCGTGGACCTATCACACGAAACAAACTCAGTCAGATCTCTTTTACCGCTGCTAGAAAATCTGAAAAAGTTGCTAATATTCTGCTCTGACCACGGTACACATTCTCCTTGAGCTGCATTCGTCTGGCAAGGACTTTACGCTTTTCGTGATGTATGAAAGCTGGCGTCGAGTCGTGCAGCAAAGAGGGGGTGACGAGGGGATATGAATACATACAAGTAAGCGTAGATCAATATGGAAGGCAAATAAAATATGGAATTCACCTCAAAGGGACTCAAAAGGACGTGGAATCGGGCAAGGATACTCAGCAAGAGGGTAGATTGTGGTGGGAGGAAGCAAGGAGAGATCCCTTTTCAAATAAACAGGTAAAAATAATGGGTCGATCAGAATAAGTAAACTAAGAGTCCGTGATGAAAGAAACCTCTGCCCATCCAACCATCCGGGAGCTACGCAAAGACGGTATAGGGAGAGCATGCCGCCCCCATAGCGTTGACAAGTGGGTGCCCAAGCCACTGTCAGCTCGATCCTGGGCGTAGTCCGAGAAGGCCAACGACTCGGGTCTGTCACGTCGCGTTGGAGGTCCGTAGAAAGAAAATTAAAATGTTTGCGGGGTATATCGTCTACACGGAGCCAGACTTGGATCAGTTCAGCAAAGGTCCATGCAGCCAGGCCTCCTCATAGGCGAAACCACTCCAACGATGAGGAACCAAGGGGTGTTCGATTTCTGGATCGTGGAAATTGATCCGTGCACGTGAGCGCCACTGATGGCCACCGGACAATTACTAGAGCTAGACCCGGTAATATTATCGATGTAGGTATGTCGCCCATGGAAGAAGGAGGATGCAGTCGTGGACTGAGGTTCAGGCGCCAAGTTCCCATCAAAGGAAGATGCCTTGGCGAGTTGGTGAAGCAAGCCGCCTTGCTCTCGTCGGCGGAGGTAGGCCCAAGTCCGCCCAAGTCCTGCAGTGATCGCGAATCATCTTATTTGAGTTCGGCCTGTCGTTGGGCCCGCTACAGTTGCCGGAAGCGCTCCTACCTCAACACAATGTTCAGCGCAGAGAGAATTGCGGACAAGGTAAGACCGAGCCAGCGAATTCTTCGACAGGTTACAAAACTTGTATAGGAAATTTGTACAGTAAAATTATTCGCCAGCTTTTGGCAATCGCGGTTGCCCGTTCACTCGTGTATTCCAAAAATTCAGCGCACTACTTCGATCCCAATGGTCCCGCTTCATCCTCAGCTGCGCGAGCTCCTTGTCTTCGGCTTCCGTCTCCTTCAGATAGAGTTTCCAAATTTCACCAGTAGGCTGATAATGCTGGCTGTACGGGCTACCGCTGCCAGCAGCAGGACTGCGATGGGCATCTTGCTGTGCGGCCACACAGGTCAGTGCCTGAAGGCCAAGCTTTTCTGCTACGAGATCAATTTGAGGAATCGACCAACATCAACTTTACTGACCTGGCAGCTGGAGTTTTTCGTTATGCTTCTGGGATTCGGCGGAGCCAAGATCACGTGCATACAGAAGAGGCATAAGGTGTGGTGGTCGGCAATGCACCGTTAATTTCAAACTCCGACATTGGCAGTAACGATGGTCAAGGTAAATATCTCTTCGTTCAGGCATTTTTGGCTCTAGTTTGTATGGTACGAACTGGTTGCAAGGGTTATCTAAATCGCGACTACTTTTCGAAAATTTGATAAACCTCGTGAAAGATTGAAATCTCGCCAATTTTGCGGTAAGAATGGTACCCCTGCCGGTAACAAAGCGGAATTTAGCATATCGAAAAAGTAGCCGTTGTTCGGGACTATGATCAGTGGGTCAAGGAATATTTTCAAGAAATACTGTGCAGTACTCGTCTCGAAAAACCTCGCAGGCCCTCGTGCAAGAAGTCCAGAAAATCCATTTAACTTGGTGTCCGCTTGCCTCCAAATTGCATATAACATGGTCAGAGAACTCAACGACTCATTTCCTAGCTTCTAAGGGGTTCAGAGTCTATGCATTGGCTCAATGAGCTGAGGGAGAGCAGGTATAGGGGCTAGATTTCCAAATGCGGCAATACCACAATCTCCATCACTGATTTCTGGCACGGTTGCCGACCACCATAAGGTGTATGTAGAAGGCCACGTTGCGCTTGCCTCTGTTTACGCAAGTATGGCCCTGTGCTTTTGATTGGTGACGGGCATCACCATGATTGATCCGACGTGTTTTACCATGTTTGTTTGGCAGGACTCTCGGGGGGACGCGGACTCTCACACCGACGATTGCCAAATTTGGCGTGACCGGACGTTCAACTCTAAACGTCAACTTTGGAGTTCAGCAAAAGCTCGTCCGAGAGTCCGCGATTTCGGTACCCCTTTCAGCACACCTGGAATGCTAGGTTTCAGTCACACCTTTTTTTGTAATAAAATATTACAATTGATTGACAAGAATAGCTATCACCACGGTTGAAAGGGTCAACTCCGGGCATCCGAAAACGGAAATTGCGTGTCGGATTGGAGAAATCAAGTCAGTAGTCATTCTAATAACCATTGAGACATTTGAATACCTCTTCATATAGTGTAACTTGCGATTTGTCACCTCACGAGTCAGGCCCGGGCCTGAGCCCAAAGCCCGGGGCTTGAGGCCCTACTCGAGGGCTCGGGCTTGGGCTTGGGATATCTGAAGCCCAAGCCGCCTCAGGCCGGGCCCAAGCCCGGGCTTCCAGGCCAGGCCGGGCCCTGAACATCACTACCCATTTTATTCTTGTAGTTTAGGTTATAATTTCAGTTGTACCTGGCTAGATTCTCAATCTAAAGCATAATTGGCATAGAATGTGACATTAAAACTTGCAGTGCAGCAGCTCATACTGCGTGCAATATTAAATTTCGAAAATGATCGAGAATTGAGGGTTTTTCCTTTTTAAGCATTGTCCTGATGGTAATTCTGGGTATCCGAGTATCTGATAATTAGCCTTAGGTCTCCATGTAAAGCTAGTCTTTCGCAGACAGACGCTTCAATACATATTTGAACTCGTACCTTGTTGTATTGAATTCTGTTATTAAGCGCGGGGGCCCGATCACTTGATGAATTCAAGGTTTGGTCATCAGATTTCAATCCCCACGAGCAAGAATATATCAGCCAGCGCTCACATTGTTGCTGTGGACTCCCCGTGAGTGACAATGTCGCAGTTGTAATTTGATCCGTGACTGCGGTACTGCCACACTCAATATGGAGAATTCTGTGACCTCTGGTTTAACCAGAGCCGTTCGGGCAATTTCAAACAGACAGTCCTGCTCAGAATACTGCTGGGTATCATCTGTCAACTTGCGGCATGCAATGGACTCTCCATATCGAGTCACGCCTTTCGAGGGGCATGTGAAAATGGCTGTATTTGGCACTGCTGCACTCAATATGGAGAGTTGTGTGACGTCTGGTTTAATGAGCAGAGCCATTCGGGCATTTTCAAACAGACAGTTCCACTCAGAATAGTGCTGGGTATGATCTGTCAACTTGCGGCATACAATGGGCTCTCCATATCAAGTCACGCTTTTCGAGGGGCATGTGAAAATGGCTGTATCTCGCACTGCCACACCTGATATGGTATTTTGATTCTTGTTCATTCAAAAGTGGAATGGGTATGAATTTTTTTATGGTATCATATTTGTGGGCCTGAAGCAAGTCTTTTGAGAGACAAACACAAAAATTAACCACCGGCGAACCGAGTTGTGCAACATCCCCATGTTTGAGAGTATTTTACTTCCTGTTTGATCAGAAGTGGAATGGGTACCAATTGTTCTCTGGAATCATGTTTGTGACATAAATCGCACACTCTGGGAGACAACATAAAAATTAACCGCCGGCGAACCGAGTTGTTCAATATTTCTATATTTGAGAGTATTTTATTTCCTGTTCGTTCAGAAGTGGAATGGGTACCGATTTCTGGAAAATCATGTTTGTGTGCATAAATCGGCTATTCCGGGAGACGAACACCAAAATTAACCACCGGCGAACCGAGTTGTGCAATATTTCTATATTTGGGAGTATTTTGCTTCCTATTTGTTCAGAAGTGGAATGGGCACTGATTTTTCTGTGGAATTATATTCTTGGGCCTGAAGGGAGTCCTTTGGGAGGCGAGCACAAAAATTAACCACTGGCGAACCAAGTTGTGCAATATTTCTATATTTGGGAGTATTTTGCTTCCTGTTCAAATTTGCATTACCTGGTTGAACTGGGAACATATTACAGCAAGCTTCCAAGCGGCCACAAATGCCGCGGAAACGGCTCTGTACGAGGTACTAGTGACGCAAGCGGCACTTGTCGCTAGGAAGTTTATGGTAACTTCATCTGCGCTCAGCCGTTGCCACTACTCACCGTTGCTTGAAGAGGATGGAGCGTCAACGCCAGTCGGATGAGGCGGTTCTACATCGGAAGCAGTCGGCGCGCCTTGCAAAGAAGCGTGAGCAGGGGAGCGTTCTGGCAAGAAGGCCATCGGAGACAAATGAGAACAGGGCCACGGAGAGGGGCGAGAGGCGCAAGTCGGCGAGACTGACGGCGTAGCACTTGGACTGTGATGCTCATAAACGAATGTAGTTTTGAATTCCAACCTTCAGCTCTATATTGCGACTTTATCATAAACTTTTTTTTTCTACTTACGGCAGACCATTACTACCCCTCAGCGCTTGAGTCAGAGTATCATCTCGCTCTCTGGGGCTTTAGCTGGATCAATGAGCTAGGAACCCATGAGTACGGAACTCTGCGAGAACGATGTCGCCGGGAACTGGGTGGTGATGTGAGTACATGGGAGGGTTGACGGGAGAGAGACATCGTCGCTCGCTATGTATTTATATAGCCTGCGCTTCCATTCCTCCTCTCGCGTTTTGCCCAACAATCACCTTCTTGGGAACTTCTGGAAATGTAATTAGAATAATGAGACCGGTTTAGGAAATTGTTTCGAGCTAAAATTTCTACTAGGCTCGAATCCAGCCTGTCTATGGACAGGCTGGTCGATCTGAGTTTGAATTACAAATGCAAATGAGTTACCAAAAAGGCTAGTGGAGCCGTATGCGGTGTAGCGGTGAATGGCTGTGTGAGCGTGGGACTTGACCCAGAAAAAAACGAGTACCAGGGTCAGTTGTCCAAAACAGGTAACCATGTCCATTTCAACCCTCCAGTAGATTCCACAATTCAATGGAGGTGCTAGAATCACATATATGCATCCAAGGGGTCGTCTTGTCTATTTCGAGAATATTTGACCCAGAAAAAAAACGAGTACAAGGGTCAGTTGTCCAAAACGGGTAACCATGTCCATTTCAACCCTCTAGCAGATTCCACAACTCTTTGGAGGCTTTGCAATCCCACACATACATCCAAGGCGGCGTCTCGTTTATTTCGAGAATATTTGACCCAGAAAACGGGATAAGGGAGCACTTGACATATTTATGTAAGCTTTCTGCCGATCAATTGAATGTGTGGCTGTCCCCGCCATTTTGAACCCCAAATGCCTCGCAATTAAACAGCTCAATGCATTCATTTCAATGCATTTTTGCTGGGTTCGGCAGGGATAAAGGGCACTTGACATATTTAAGCTTTCTGCCGAAGCGTTGTTTCTCGTAGGAAAAACTTCAGAGCATGTTTTTTGAGCTCTTTAGGTAAATCTGCATCCAATCTCACAAAAAATTGGGGCCTAAATAATTCCCGATCGGGCTACAGTATATTAGCGGGCTTTGCTTGTCCATAACTGTAATTAGGTACGGGGGGTTTATAAAATGTAAGGATTCCTAGTCTTACGAGATCAAGAAAGACGTCGAACAATTGGTAGGATTATCGAAGTACTGATCTTGGTGTATAGTAAGAGTAAAAGTAAGTAGACTAGTGCAAATATAAGGTATTTAAAGGATTCGGCGACGCCGAATCCTAATATAGGTAAACAGTCTTCGAGGGGGTGGGGTTGCTCAAATCCCCCACCTAACACTCTCTCCGCTAGATTGAGCCCAGCAAAAGGGAAGGAGAATGTCCAACATATGGCACCTCCTCACTCATGCACCGATCTCTGAGTTGGTTTACCTTCTCTCGGGCGCCTGTGTATCCAACATCGGACATGAGATGCACAGCATCTCGGGAGGGGAGTGCTGGCAAGCACTCAGCTCTCGACGCTTCGTTTTTTAGCAGCACCCGTCTGGACCCCCAATTCCATTCCCTTTCGATTCAAACCAAAATCCCTGCCGACAATAAAATCGATTGCAGCAAAAATGCATCAAAATGAATGCATTGAACTGTTCAATTGCGAGGCGCGGGATTCAAAATTGCACCCTTATCCCTGCCGATTCCACCAAAAATGCATCAAAATGAATGCATTGAGCTGTTCAATTGCGAGGCGCGGGATTCAAAATTGCTCCCTTTTCCCTGCCGATTCCAGCAAAATGCATCAAAATGAACGCATTGAACTGTTCAATTGCGAGGCACGGGATTCAAAATTGCTCCCTTGTCCCTGCCGATTCCAGCAAAAATGCATCAAAATGAACGCATTGAACTGTTCAATTGCGAGGCACGGGATTCAAAATTGCTCCCTTATCCCTGCCGATTCCAGCAAAAATGCATCAAAGTGAATGTATTGAACTGTTCAATTGCGAGGCTGTCCCCGCAATTTTGAATCCCGTGCCTCGCAATTGATTCACGCACACGGGCGACGGCTTCTGCGTAGTGGGATGACTTTTGCAGCTTGCCTATCCGAATCCGCTCAATGTCAATAATACTATAAAAGTTGAAAAGTGGAAGAAGGACATGCCGCTCAGCCCCGGCACCAGCGAGCCTATATCCATACGCAGTCAGGGACCCTCCAGCCGGCTCCCCGACTCTTAATGGTAGACAGCCTGTCCACAATGGAGCCTCAAACTAATACTCACGAATAAATGCTTATTATTGTTGTGGCAGGCATATATATATACCGTTCTAAGGAAATTGTGAATCATATGAAGCTCTTGATCTTTAGGAGGGATAAGGGAGCACTTGACCTATTTAAGGTTTGAATGGAGGGCAAAAGATTTATTCGCATTTTGAGCCCCATGCCTTGTAAGGCATTTTGAGCTCCATGCCTCATAATGGCATTTTTAACCCCGTGCTAGTCTCTCGTAGACAGATGCTACAAACATAACTTACCTCGTACCTCGGTTGTTTGTAGTCTGTTGATCAGCTTGATTGCTTGATCGCTCGCCAACCTTATTACAAAGCATCGGAGTTTGAAACCACACTCGCGTCATGTCACACCTGGTGACAATCAATAGACAGTTTGCGGTGCAGCCATTCAATTGGAGCCATCCAATGGCTGAATGACGTTGCGTTGTCTGGTGGCTCCGCCTGCCAAAAATGACGTCAGATGGCTGTGGCAGCCACCAGTGGCTAATTTTGGCGGGTGGAGCCATCGAGCATCGCAACGTCATTTTGCCATGGTATGGCTCCAATGGCTGCAACGCAAAGTGGCTAATGGCGATGTGTCTTCTTTCTTCTCTGCCACATCTACAGCCCAACTTTTTACCACTGCACGCGTTAACGATCCTGAAGACCCTCCGGAGACGTTTTTGAACTGCCAAATGGACAGAAATCCTCCGCAGCCGCCAATCAAGCTCGTGCGGAGCTACCGAAGACATCCGGCCCCCCAAGTTATTCCCGTAATCGATCTTGCTCCCCTCACCTCCCTCCCGTCCGGCGGTGGGTACGATGTCCACGCACGCCGCCGTTATCGATGATAGGGACCCGCTCATCCAGTATGCTGGCTCCTGGACTGAAGTTGGAGCGGCCGAGGAATTTGACAGCACCAGGACATGCTTGGTGGCGGCGGGAGTGACGGCGACGGTCCCCTTCGTAGGTGCGTACGGTGGAATGTTTCCCATTATTTCAATGAGCTAACAGAGAGCGATACTGGGCAGGCACGTCCATCACGGTGTACGGGACAGTGGGCCACGAGCAACCTGACCTCGCAGCCCATCTGGTCCTTTGCGGTGGATGTTCCCGTCATGAGCACATACACGCCGCACGATAACATCCGACGTTCACCACCTGGCGAGCTGGATGTCGCCGCGAACGGCTCGCACCAGCTCGTGGTCACGCAGACGCGCGCGCCCGAATGGTGCCAGTGGGGTGATCTTCCTGGACTGGATAATGTACACTACGATGTCGGCGTCGGTCGAGGCTTACTTCGTCGACGATCACGATCCACAGATAAAATATACACCCGCATGAAGACAGTTCGGCTCGGAGGCCGACTTTCCATCGCACAAATCAACGCCGATTGGGCGATAGTCGGGCCCCCATGCGAGAGAGAACAGGATAAGTTCGCCGGTGATCCCACCACCATTTAAGGGGATCCTTGACATTTTCAACATCGAGAGTGAGATAATCTTGAAGTTCCGAAGCCGCAGGACGGGTGACAGAGGTGAGTGAGAAATTGAGAAATGTGTCGGGCGTGATATCGTCGTCTTCCGCGGCTGCCTGAGAAATAAAGTTGTCTGTTGAATAAAGACACAGACAGAGACTATACCGGAGAAGGAGAGGAGGCAAGCGCCGCCGAGACTTGTGCGGCGCTGTAGTATGCACCAAAGGCAGCCACAGCCAAGGATTTGGCTTCCTGGATATAATCCTCGCCGGCCCAGGTGGCCTCCCTGAAGTATTTAATTTCAGTTTCATTCCGGGGTGCAGAACTGCAGCGGGAAGTGAGACAGAGATACGCGCCGAAATGAGGCAAAACATTGAAGTCAACGGTACATCACTCACGTGCCCGTGCCGTGCCGTCCTCTGTCGCGGAAAACCGATGGATTCATTACTCCGAGAAGCGAGATAAGATAACAAGCCGTTCCAAGCAATTTTGATCCCAGACCCCTCCCGCACCCCTCAACCCGCGGTACGGGTCCACGGTATTCGCGGGTTTGAAAAAACCAGCACCGTACCCGTACCCCTTAGACCCGTACCCCCCCATACCCCCCACCAGACCCGCGACCCGTGCACATCCTTATCTGGGTCGTGGAACCGTGTACAAGCGCGTCAACATAAACGGCCTTGACACCATTCTCCAGTTCGACGCCATCCATACTCCCGACTTCGCTTCGAACCTCATCTCGTCAGCCGTCTCGTCGAGAACGGTTGTTCCGTCAGCTTTGCCAACAAGACCGCCATGCTCACCGGTCCCGCCTTTGCTGATGGCACCGTTGGATCCCAGTTCATGACCGCGCATGTCAACGATGGCATGTACGTGGTCGACCTCCTCCCCGTTACGCATGCAGTCATCTCACGTGCAGGTTCCCATCTCGGCCGGTTGAGTGCAAGTGGAACTGAACAAAATTCAGCAAACCAGATAAATTACTGACCCATAGCAAGAAAGAGCATCCGAGAGGTGCCGCCAACTCGCAACAATTAGCTTATGAACAGGGAATTGACACCAAGAAAATAGCTGGCAAGGCGGACTGTTGATCTTGACTTGAGCTTGAGAAATGATTGAGAGCCCAGAGAACCAGTAACAATATTGACAGCTGGTGGTTGATGGTTAGCCAGGAAATTCAACTTGGTTTGATGGGTTCTGCTTCATCCAACATGGAGCGCAGAGTTTGGGTTTAACATTGAAGGGAGGCAAGGGATGATTGAGTAGCGTCTGAGGCCCGAATGGCGTTCATTTTATAGCAGGGAGGACTGCCGCAGGCTTGCGTGGCCGCAGTTCGAGGCTGTGCCGTGCTGTACTGACCAGTGCGAAAGACGGCCAAATGAGGATTTGGTTCAACAAAGCTGTCGAATCGCGTGATTTGTCTGCTAACCAGAAAGTTCCCAATCTAGATTTGAATTCCCAAGCCACGTGTCAGAATTCCGTGGTGGGAATCTGCGGCATACGTTTGTCACCTCGAGCCGATGGGAAATGAACAGCACGTGGCTGTGGAATCCATTTCAGAAGCTATCGATTCTGTCGGCGGGGCCACGCGTGGATCGGCAGCACAGGAATAGTACAGCATTACAGACCTGATGGGGAAGAAAATCAGCAAAGCTGTAGAATTTCGAGAAGCCGAGCCGGGAGAGCGAGATGTGGTTAGCTTCAAGGGGATAAAACCAAATAGGCACCAACGAATTCGGCACTAAATCTTAATAGAACGGTTAATTTCACTTGTGAGTATGTACTGCCTACTCTGTCTCCCTACCCCATAACGTGCGGTGGGTAGGAGCCTGGATGATGTGCGAATTTGCAAACACGGCGCCGCAGAGCCTGATGGCAAATCTTCTCAAGCTGCTTTGACGCTGGTGGGCCGGTGGCACAACCGCGCGGTGCTGATGGCGGAGGTCATGGTTGAGCATCTCTGAGTTCTTCAGAAAGATGGAGGAAGACACCCTCAGCATAAGAAGGCCATGGGGAGGAGGGTGAGCGAGATCGTGCAGGAGAAGATGGGGCGAAAGGAAGAGACAGTTAAGCGACGAGATCAACCAACATCACGCAATCCGCACGTGGTGTCGGAGTTTGAAAGGACTTCGCGTTTTCGGAGTGTTCTTTCTCTCTCCCGAACAGGAATGGCATCTCACATAAGTAGTTACGAGGACAGGAATGCTATCCAAGCGCGTAACGTTTGAGACCATAAACAGATATTATTTGGGCGGGCAGCTATCGGGTGCTACTGTCAATGCCCCAGATCACGCTTTTCACAATGCAGGCCATATGTCTTGACTTGAACTGTTTCAGTGCACACGGAGGCTAAAACTGAGTGTCAATATTTCCCTCTTGGTGAATGTCCTAATGATGTTTTGGAGGGTTTTAATGCCTCATAAATAGCCTTAGGCGTGCTGGAACACGCACATAAAATTTCAGAGGTCACGATACCACCTACATGCCTCCATGAACAAACTGAGACAGGGCAAAATCATCCCCTTAATCAAGCAATTGTTTAAACATCAATTTTTACTGCAGAGAAAGCACAGGGTCTTTTAAGGGCGAGTGTCCTAAACTCCAGCTCCCCTCGCGCTTCTTGCCTCGCACACGCCTGCTTGATTTTCTCGTGTTCAACGGAATTCTACGTATTCCCATCTATCCTAACGTCTATCAACCTACATCTATGAGCGACAATGCACAGCAGTCTAATGGCTCGGGTACTGGGCTCGGGATTGCTCCTTCTGGTTATAGTCCACAGCAACAATTTGAACCCTGACTGTGATATTCTCGCTCACGTGGATCCACAATTACAGCTCTTTGCGGAACTTAGGTTTTCCGTCCGAATCGAATGAGCCTACATTCAAGGAAAACGGTTGAGAATTGAGCTCACAATCAGGAATCTCGTGAAAACTTACAAAAAAAAAAAAAAAAAAAAAAGGGCCGCGCCCTATGTTCCGCAAAGAGCTTTCAATGGGCCCCTAGATAGCTATGGCACACAAAATTTTGGTGGAAGAGGTCTCAACCTTATGCCAAATCTTGGAATTCAAGCTCTTTTTGGGGTTTTAAACCTTCAGATATAGACCTGAATTTTCTTCTCAAGGTTTCCACACAGTCCGGGGCCAATACCAGCTCTCTCGGAGTCTTTGTGGACAGAAAAGAGGTGGAATCGGTGTGAAACTTCCTAATGCGGCAATACCACTTTCCCCATCATTGATTTCCGGCAGCGTTGCCGACCACCAATTGCATTGCAGGCAATGCAGTCACATGTTTGGCAATGTAAAGGAGGGACATCTAGTGAGAACTCCAGCATTTTTCGAAATCCGAGGGGAGCGTCGAGCGAGGACCCGGAGGGGCCCGCAGCGATGCTTTCGCATTCTTCTTCGCACGGCGAGTAGCAAGTGGGAGGTCGGCAGGGTTGACATCAAGTTCAGTATCCTCTGCAGCACCGCTCCGCTCCAAATCGCCGCTTGAATTGCACGCGAAACCGGCCGGCAGCGCTGCGGTACTGGCAGCGACGACATGATTGCGTACAACCTCCACTGGAACATCGCTTGTTTTGATATTTGTTGCCTTGAGCGACCCAGTCAGCTTTGTTGAATGTAGCCATAGTGTAGATGTCGCCGACTGTGCGTGAAGAAAATTTCAAGAGAGTTGATTGTCAGTTCCGATCCATTCTTAGGCCCAAGGGAAAATCTGGAGTCATCAACTCGACAAATGAACCCTTGTGAGGGTGCCTGGTGTCGCGCACACAAATCTCGATGAATACTTTGAAAACTAACACTTGGAATCGGGGTCACAGGTCCTGCCCACTGATGAATTGATGGCAAATGAATACTTATGGTCACAGGTCACAATGGGCGAATACTTGGTCGAAATTGTACAGTATGATTGCTCAAACGTATAAGATATATTTTACCACCATTTGGCAAGAGGCAAAGAATCCATTTTTTACTTCGCCGAACGGGCTGGAGGTATCGAACGGTCACAACTGTGTGACATTTGTGAACCGATGAGATCAGACAGCTGAGATGCGCTGATCCGGTGATCAGCGCAGCATGTGGAGCATCTGTTTTTCTCGCGCAGATTCACGGACGAGGCAGACCAGCAGCGCGCGCTGATCGAGATGCACGGCTTGTATTGTCTTTCCCGGCCAAGTGCGTCTCTTCATTTATTATCGCGATACACACCGCGATGCTGACGATGCCCTCAGTGCGCATCTCCCCTCACATGCTTCATAATGCCATTTTGAACCTGGTACCTCACCATTGAATGATTTAATTCAGCTGAGAGCAGGAGGGACAAGGGAGCAGTTAACATATTTGAGGTTTGAATGGTATTTTGAGTCACATGCTTCGTAATGCCATTTTGAACCTGGTAGCCGTACGCGACTGGAGGCTAGCCGTCCGAATCGGCGCCAGTGCCTGAGGGCGGCTACATCTCACCTAATACCTAGATCCAACTCACTTACCGTACTATTATGTTCAATTCACTATTACACTCAATTTGGTGGGGAGAGGGGGAGGCCTATTATACTCGCGTGGTCCACAACGTGAAGAACGAGTTTACCGAAGACAAACATGTTTGTATGACAAGGGTGGTTATCCATTCCAGGGGGGAGATCACTACAAGATGTTGACTGACACGGTTGACCCCGGCTATGATTTTTTCTCGATTTATGTGATTTTTTGGGCGGAGCACGTACATTCGTTGTTCTGAGCGGTTCCGTGCTTTTGATTTTTAATTTTCCACAGGTAGCCCCCGTACATATTCTCCTCCAGAGACATACCGGAATCTTGTCGGAATCCACAAAAATCAACAGTTTCCCTGACTCCGGCCACCGGCACGCATCGGCCGTTTCTTCCTCTTTATAAAATCGCGTGTGTCTGAAGCATTTAAAGTCCGCTCTGGGATAATTTGTTCCCACACTGTGCAAAAGTCATTCAAACTTAGTTTATCAATTTTACAGCTAGGCCACAGTATGTCATCAACATCAAGCTCCAATGGTTCAGAAATATGGGACCTTTGCATGTCAGACCGAGTTTTAAATGACTGATTCGTGGTTCGGCTCGAATGTCGGCGATCACTCGGCACTACCTGCCGGCCCGCCAAATCCCGCAATCACTTCTCTGTCAATTTAACACGAGTCATGGGACAGCTTCTTTGTTTCGCCGCGGCCAAGGGCTCTTCCTCGTGGCCCCATGATCAACTTTAAGCGCGCGCGCCTATAAAAGTGTACACATTGCCAAACTCCGCTTTGCGCTCACCGTTGAAGCCTAATTTAAGTGTCTTGCAACTTGCCCTTGCTTTGAAGGATGGTTTTCGCCTACTTTTTTAACAGATTTCTGAATGAAGGGGGAGGGGGACCGCGGAGCGGTCCCCCGAGTGCTTGTACATATAAAAAGAAGGAGAATTGTTGTCACATTCTGACGAGTTGTTTATTGCTGCTTGTTCTGATTGACGCCCGTCCTCGATTCATTCATCCACATGCCATCAACCAGGACCCTCAGAGTTCGTCCCGCCCAGGCTCCAACTCCTCCCAACATCAACAGGTCAACGGTTCCGAAGGGACCTCGTCGTCGCCCCCAGGTCAGTCTCTCTCAGATCGCAGCTGGCCCAGCAACTCATCTTCACGCCTTGCCTCAGTCCATTGCTCCTCTGCCTCTGCCCCCGGCTACCGTCCCCGTCGCGCAGCTCTTGGCTCGCGTGTTTCCCGACGCCGATGACGAGACCCGGAAGGTCGCCCTCAGCAACATGATCCAGAGTGAAGGCAGCCGAAAAGCTGGCCTCGCTTTATTGCAGGATGTCTACAATAAGTTGAACACGTATCCCGTGGAGGGAGTACGTGGCGCTATGCCTCTATTGCGGCGCACAAAGCTGATGGTGCATTTCAGGCCAAGCTCCCTCCGGCTAGCGTCGCTCTCAGGACTATT
Source organism: Mycena olivaceomarginata (assembly GCA_029378375.1). NCBI lineage: Eukaryota > Fungi > Basidiomycota > Agaricomycetes > Agaricales > Mycenaceae > Mycena > Mycena olivaceomarginata. The sequence goes on from JARKIC010000839.1 coordinate 101,018, forward strand.
GATATTGGCCCACACGCCATTTTTTATCACAGGACTTACCCTGCCGAGGTGCAAGCGGATCACCCATTTCTCTGGTCCTTTTACATCGGCCGTGCTGGACAGGGACGGGGTTCGATTATCACAGACTGGTCAAAGCAAAACGTTGTCTTCAGTATTCAGAGTGGACGGGAAATGTGGGAGAATATCTCCACGCTGGTCGTTCTCCCGCGAGCGACGATCCGAGTCTCATATCTCGACAGTAGTGGTGGTATTACCCAGGAGGAGCTCGTATTCCCCGCCGACCCTCGCGAAACACCCATCGCTTCTCATCAGCTAGGCTAGTGCTGGGTTCCCGGGTGCCACTCGCTTTTCTGTATTCAATCTGTCTATATCCCAAATGCTAGTCTGTCTCTGAGACCAAAGGCTCTAGTAAACGGGGTGGGATTGTACAACTAGTAACTATCAAACTAACCTACAGCTTTTTCTACAAAGTATAAGATGATGAACAGAAATAAGAGGAACTAGGGAGCTCCGACTATGTCGGACAAGACCTTGCTTTCACAAGTTCGAGGAAATGTGGGCGTTGCGTGCTCCTACTTGCGCGATTTGGAGCTCACGCGCTGCTGCTTGGGCAAAACAGAAGGTTTACCTAATGTTAACCTAGTGTTCAAGTCAAGGACGACGGTGAATTCAGGATCAGCGGGTCAAGCCGGGTGAGACAAATTATGAGGGTGGAGAGGCCTTGACAAGCAAGGTAATGATATCGGAGCGGTGCTGAAATTATGGAGAGCTTGAACGCATTGCCCCGAGCGCCCCACCAGTAAGGATTTGAATGCAATCAAAATGAACAATTACACACAAACACCAACACGGCCGCGAACTGCGATGCGGGAGCACGATGCGATGCGGTGGGAGCGATTGGCTGCGCAGAGAGTTCGTAAGCATCCTTTTCAGCATTGGTCTGCTGCTGATGATGATAAATCGCCAAATCTGCATGCGACACGGGCTGGGACGGTGAAGATTTCGAATCCTCGGATTGCGGAGTGACTGCGGAGGTGCGTGCACGGGAACGAAGCACATCGAGCTGAGACTGAAGCTCGGCCATCCGGTTTTGTGCAGTAAACAGCGGACTGGGAGCGGGAGCGGGAGCAGAGCATATCGGATGTGAGGGAGACTCGCGGGGTCGTAGAATAGGTGCGTGCGATGTAGACAGCGCGGGAGCTGACATATACGAATGACAGGCGTCGCGGGATGTGCGGGATGGGCAGTGCGCCAGGAGTTGAGCTCGTATTCTCACTTGCGACCACCAGGTGAGGAGGGCACATTGAAAATAGCGATAGGAGGTGTTATGGATGTGGACATTTGGTGTATCATGTATGCATAGCAGGGTTAGAAAATGGACAATGGGTACTCCAGTAGCAGAGTACAGCAGGGTGACAGAGGCCAAATAGGCCTTGACCTTGGGATGGTAGGATCGGCCAATAGGGTCCAGTGAAATTAAACAACCATTAGCACTGTACCGCACGAGGTGTTGACTTCCAAATCCGAAATGACGGTGCAGTGGGAGCCATGCTTCCCACTCTCTCTTTCGACCCAGACTCCCGCTTTCGACCACAAGGGTGGAGAGCTGGGTGGAGAGTGGGAAGGGATGCTAGGGTCGAGCGATGGGATCCACTGAAATTCCACTAAAATTAAACAGACATTAGCACTGTACTGCACAAGGAGGTGTTGACATCAAATCCGAAATGATGGTGCAGTTGGAGCCATGCTTCCCACTCTCTCTTTCGACCCAGACTCCCACTTTCGACCACGAGGGTGGAGAGCCGGCTGGAGAGCCGGCTGGAGAGCGGGAAATGATGCTAAGGTTGGGCAATGGGGTCCACTGAAATTCCACTGAAATTGAACAGACATTAGCACTGTACTGCATGAGGAGGTGTTGACTCACAAATCCGAAATGATGGTGCGGTTGGGGCCATGCTTCCCACTCTCTCTTTCGACCCAGACTCCCACTTTCGACCACAAGGGTGGAGAGCTGGGTGGAGAGTGGGAAGGGATGCTAAGGTCGGGTGATGGGGTCCACTGAAATTCCACTAAAATGAAACAGACATTAGCACTGTACTGCACAAGGAGGTGTTGACTTACAAATCCCAAATGATGGTGCAGTTGGAGCCATGCTTCCCACTCTCTCTTTCGACCCAGACTCCTGCTTTCGACCACAAGGGTGGAGAGCCGGGTGGAGAGTGGGAAGGGATGCTAAGGTCTGGCAATGGGGTCCACTGAAATTAAACAGAAAATGATGGTGCAGTTGGAGCCATGCTTCCACTCTCTCTTTCGACCCACTCCTGCTTTTGACCACGAGGGTGGAGAGCTGGGTGAAAAGTGGGAGGTGTTGGCCTTTTATACACCTTGTGCCAATGGACATGCTGTGCTTGCACAGAATGGCACAGACATGAAGCAGTGCGAGATGTGGAATTGTCCTGCAAAAACCGAGCCCTTATATATGTTTTCGGACAGTCATTCCCGCCCCGCTTCGGCTTTCGGGAATATACGTAGGTCCCGTTGTTTGGAAGAGATCAACATTGTTAATGGGTTGCCGCTCGGCTTCGGGCTAATGGATGCTGCCACGGGTTCTGCTCATGGAATACATTGGATTTCAACGCTCTTACGGGATAACCCGGGCAGAATTGCTGGCTGGCCAGATGTGGTCGAGAGCCGCGAGAAATTGCATTTCCGTCAGTCATCTGGCTATTTTTGATCCGCTGATACTTTTGTCTGGGTCTGCGATGAAAGTCGAGTGCCAGCAATGACTTACATCACGCAGGTATAGTGGCGGTTCAAAATCCCTAAGGCTGATTTATCATGGGATTTACAGCTAAGGGCAGAACTTAAGGTGCAGGTGATTTTTCATCGAATTTTGATGTTTTCATCAGAACAGCTACTACAAGCTTAGCTCTCACCCTGAAAATATAGCCAATACTCGCTGTGACCAAAAGTAACCGGAAATTTGGTTTTGAGAGTTTCTGTCTCAAACTTTTCGCATTTCTGTGGTCAATTTATCAATCTATGATCAATTCGGCGTAGATTGACGCATTTGGACCTGAGGTGGAACCTCTCACATCTAGTGTTGCCGCGACTCCAAAAGTCGAGTCACGACTTGACAAGTCGACTTTAAACCATGTTCAACTCAACCCGACTCGACTTGGTGGCGTGCAAGTCACTCGAAGTCGATCCAAGTCGACTCGAGTCGTTGCAGTTGGCAATTAGATAAATATGCTTCAGAGGATCCGAAATAAATTACGGGATACAGGGTACGCATCTACTATACATATTAGAAAGAAACTAGTGTCCAAGAGGCCGAATAACTGTACAAAATAACTGTGAACAGGAGAAGAGTCTTGAATGTCCGTGCCGAAATGTTTCTCGGAAGTGTCTGTAACACCTCATTCAACGTTCCTGCACACTTCCAAAACTCTTTGTGCAGAGAAAATGCTTATATCTCACCACCCGAACCTGTGAATTGCATTTCTATTTCATCAATTGTCGGGTCGCAGTCATGTTCAGAATTTTCTTCCCAGCACACATCCTTCAAATTAAGGGCAGAATTGATGAAATTGAAACTCATAAGGTGTCAGAATTGATTAAGAATTGATGAATGGGGCACACCCACAATTTTATAAGGAGAGAGATGAACAGCATCTGATCATTGAAGTAGGAAAGATGAAGGAACATGATTTTTTGTGTTTCTGGTGGGTGCTTTGGTTTCGAGATCACAGCCCAATTGACCTCGGCGACAGCAGAAAAAAGACGCGACGCGACGGTCACGTGGCAGTTGGGACCACGTTTTGATTATTGATCGATGTGGAGAACGGGCCGGTCGGATAACGGGCCGGTCTGCAAGATCAGCTGATAATCAATATAAGGCTAGTGCAAAGATTGACAGATGGCGGAGTTTGAAAAGGCTTCAGACGGACAGAATGGATTATCCGTTCTTTAACGAGATGGTGGAAATCCTGTGCAACTTCCCCATGTAGGTTCATCTCCATTCTCTTTCCTTCCGTCTCGGTCTTGAAAGAAAAACTCACACTCTCCATTTGCGATGGCACGGGGCCACAATTTCCCATCGCTGCGCCGAACTGCGAACAACTGCGGGCTGTCTAACATAGGCCCAATCCGGACTCCCGAGCCACAGAAACGAGCCTCGTGAATTAACACCTGTGCGGAGCCAACCCATTCGGGCCCACTGCGATCCGAAGATACCCTCTTGGTTCCCTGCTCCCGTCTTCGCTCCGAAGGCACCCAATTCCGTCGGTCATACCTCGAGACCCTGTGAATCAGTACGTGCGTTGCAATCACCTACATTCAGGTTTCCTTTCCCAGCCATGCTCCCGACCTTGGCTCCGAGCTCCGTGCCGGCAATGCTGCGGCCCACTTTTGTGCGCTTAAGGCCCATTCAAAAGGAAGGCGTCCGTCTAATCCCCTTGCGTTCCTTCCCCCATCATCATCTCACTATCCCCCGCATTCTTCCTTTCCTCCCTCACTCAGCTCCTTTTAAAGACCTCGCCGGCTTCAAACCCCTGGATTGCTCTTGACAGCGTCTCTTCGATCGTAAACTCACAACGCACGCATGGCTCAAAACCGGGAACGCAAAAGACTTCTCAAGATACGACTTCAGTGCCTCGGGATGGCTGGGAGATTCATCAAAACCTTCAAACCCGGTTGACTAGACGCAAGACGAGGAAGTGCAAGACACCCCAAGTTTCGGTGTAAAGGCTCTCCAAGCTCGCTGAAAGATTTCTCAAGCCGCTCAAGATCGCCTGCGCACCCTCTTCTGATAATGAACGCCGTCCCCTTCGTTCCGTCCCTTTCATACGTTCCCCATCATCTGCATACCCTGCGGCCTTTCGATTTCCCCTTTGTTTGGCACTCGTATCGCCGATTCTATATCCTCGATTAAATTTTGCTGAAACAGGTGCGACGTGCAACCTTTAGCCCTGTATCTTTATCACTTCTTTTGCACGCCCGCTCAAACGACTCGATCTGGAGGTAGGCTCTCATGCTCTTGAGACGCTATTCTCCTGAATCTCCCGTTCAGGTCTCATCTCGAAATCTGGCATTCCCGGCGAGTCACCAGGATTTTTGATGGCGCAAATCTTCACTCCTACCTTCATATTATCTGCCTATCTGTGCCTCTCGCTTATTTTTCCCTCCCAGTACCATCGATTCTGCATCCCCTGTACGCACAAACCCGACGAAGCTTTTTAGGTTTCCACCCAACCTTTCAAGCCTTGGTGCATCGGCATCTTGCCCAATCTCTCACTCAATCCCCTTTATTACTCCGGACGTGTTGCAGGCAGATCTTATCAACCCGACGACTTCCATTGATTTTGTGGCATTTCAACGAACCAACCCCCGCGTCAAGGACCCGCTTTTGCTACGCTCGTTTCCCACGCTGCATTGTATGTAGGTATCAAGTCCGCTAGCTAATATCCTTTTCGGACTTTCTACCATGCCTTTCCGGAGCCGGCACCGACTTGAAATCATTCGGCGGCGTTCGTACGTACTGATTTGGCTTGCACGTCAACGCTGATTTACTTATTTGAACATATGAATCACCCACGACACGGTTTAGTTCACTACACAACAACCGAATTATTTCTGATTCAATTTGCAGGCGGGGTGACAGGAGAATAGTGTCCGGAGAACAGTGTCTCCCAATGGCCTGTAGGTAGATAGACATATATCATAGTAGGGAATGTAGGGCCTCGAAGCACTTGAAAATCGAACGATTATCTTGAAGTACCTCGGTTCGCGCAATCTGTTCAACGGTTGTTTTACAGGATAGTTGACTGCCTACTAAGAGGTGTACACCTGCGCCGGAGCGAAGCGAAGGCATGTCTTGTAATTTTATAAAGAGAGTGAAGTGAAGTGAAGTGAAGTGAAGGATATCAAAAATACCGGTGTTGTGGCGACTGCGGATTTTTAATGCGATTCTAACGCACTAGGTCTCAAGAAAATCCGACCAGAATTGAGCTCAGGAGAGCATTCCTGGTGAAAACACAAAAACAGAGAGGAAAACGCGCCCGCCCTATATTCCGCAAAAGGCTGTAAAGGCGACTGGAAGAAACTCGGCGCGGGTTCGTTCGGCAATGTGTATAAGGGTGAGTATATATCGCTAATGAATTGCCGGCTTGCACTGCAAAGGAACTTACCTTATCGATGTCGCCATCAAAGAGGTCCTTCCGTCGAAATACGTCGCCAAATATTTTGAGCGGGAATGGCGTCTTGTGAGGGAAATAAGAACTCTCAACTGCTGCTCATGGTTCAAAGCATCTGACAAGAGCATACTAGGCGGCAGATGATGTGTAAATATCGAGAGATGACAGGCACAGACATTATGACCGTATATCCGATTTTCGAAAGCCGACCTCCCTTTGTGATACTTGCAATCTGTCTGTTTGTCTTTTTGGCAACCAAATGCCATATTGAACGTGAGCTTGTTTGGTGCCAAATCCCTTCAAACATGCTCAGTCACAACTTCAGACTTGATGATGTGAGATAGCCTTAATTATGAATACGGTTAAAATCAGCGTCTGAATGCCATTGTTGAACATTCCATGTGTTTGATTTTGTGACACTTTAAAGAAGAGAAGTTGAAGGTCCGTTTCGGCACATGCCGATGGCCGGATGATTGTTTTCTCTCCGTTCGCTTCAAGCCCGCTTGCGCCTTCCCATCACCGGGACGGACGCTGCGTGAGAATGAAGGTCTGCGGCATAAATAAGGTATGCGTCGTCGAATCTCGTGGGATTTTTCTCCCAATAGTAAAATTCCAGAACCTGCGCAGTGGTCTGAGGATCATCAGTCATGATGTAAGTACTGACGTGGGCTCACTTACCATATGTGGCATTTGAGCCGCTATTCGCTTGAATGCGAGAAGAACACTGCTTTCCACAGGAATCTTAAAACCCAGACCTGGCAAAACATCTTGAAATCTATTGGCGATGCCGCGAAATGTGTCTAGAAGTTTGGTCAGCGAGGGAGGGAGAGAAGTAGGACCAGACCTGACCCTGGTCGTGTTTTGACCATCTAATGGAAGGAGGCGAGTAGCCATTTGAGCTCCGAAACCAAACACTGCCATCTATATCAATAGATGCCGCTCTATTATTGGGTATCGGGTCGCCTGCAAATTTGGCGTAAGATGAAGAATGACAATAGATTGAATTGTCCCACCACTATCGGGGAGGTTTGAATTGCTGGGTTCAGTCAGCCCGAGGGGACGATGCGGCTTGTTCAAGTAATAAAACTCGATGCACTCTGATGCCGGTTTCCCCATGCATATCGCGATGGCGCTAAAGTCCTTCTTAGCACCAGCGAACGCTTTCCAAAAGCTCTCGATTTCCAACCCACTCCACTGCAGACGACTGGCATAATATGCTGGTGCATCTTCAATAAGTTCGGTATCCCCGCCCGCCAATGATGAACCAAGGTTAACTCCTTGATTAGGCAATGTGGGGCGCGGAAGTGTCAAGCATTCCATATTCGGAATAATAGCCGAATTGTCTTGGACCTCCCTGGGAATTCTTGTTTTCCTGGCGGATTGTCCAAGTTCCTTGTCCAATGAAGAACAATGGGTAGACCAAAGACGATGAAGTGCCCGGTATTTATCTTCAAGGGACTTGAGACGGCTGCTTCGAGGGATCATCTATATGGTCATGTAAGTAGTTTGGGAAGATTCGAGACGGCCCAGAAATGACGGCTTACAGCACAATCAAGGGACCGGGGCGCGGCAGCCTGAGGCTGACACCCAGACCTTTGGAATCCCTGAATCTCCGGCAACTTCGCGGAGTGGACGCCTTCGGGCGCTCGGGGGCCCGCATTCGCGAGATGAAGGGTGAGTAGTGATGTGTAAGTACTGTACGGTGATGTCAGGTGATACGTCACGTGCCATGATGGGTAGACCACCGGCAAAATCGGTCATTCCGAGGGCGGAAACCCCGCCATTTCGAGGGTGATGGCAAATCGGAGTCACCCTATTCCACTTTTGAACGAGGTAAAAGCAAAATATGCTTGTAGAGTCAGACCTGGGGCAAAACTGTGAGAAATTCCAAGTAGTCAACCTGATCTTCGTATATAAAGCTGTATGTAGCGTAGAATGACCCCAGAAGTGAGAGCTTGGTGATGTCGGTCTGGCCTTGGAAAAGTGCAATGATGGAGATGATGAGCTCGGTCGCATTGCTGCGGAGAGTCAGGCCACGCTGGTATGAAAATACAAGACCACTCACCCAAGCGAGGCGTTCAAGAATGACCCCAGCCATTTTCTGCTACGCTGCTTCTCGCTGATAGTCTCGGTTGCATCCGACACGAGCCCGGCGAGGGGGATAATGGCCGGGAAACAGGTAAGGAAGACGGCGATAGGATGGGCGTGAGTAACGCCAAGGGGGCACGGTGAAAGTGCCGCCATTGCCGCCAGTGCCGCCTTTTGCCGCCAAGGGGCGGCAGTCATGTGCCGCCCTTAATGGGAAAAGTGCCGCCGTCGTATTTTTTAAGTCTTAGACAAAGCTAAAGTCAGTCATTGAATCAATATTCATTTCTACCTACTGTGTTATGTGTATGTTGAACCACCCCACGGTGAGTCGGTGACCCAGTTCCCAACTTGAACCAAACTTCCACATCAATCATTGGTTAGATGTTCTGATACCAAATATTCCTTGATCTTGTACCCTGTGAGAGGTATGTTCAGACTGGTTGCTGGTAGAAAGAAGACAGATAGTAAAGTAGAGAAACGAGCCGCCGCAAGTGAGTTCACGATCAGTGGATCAAGGTTCAGGTTGAATATTGATTGAAGATGTAAACCCCAAAGCAAGCATCGGACAACTGACTCACCCCAATTAACCTCCAATGGAATCACTGATAGCCTTCAGGTACTCCAGGTTCCATAATTTCAACAATAAAATTCCCATGATTATACCCAGTAATCATGATTGTGAGGTTGGTATTGCTAGTGCGAGCATTGTGCCCCTTCAGAAGTGCACTGAGGCCACAAAAAAGTGCTTGAAACTCGTAACCATTCCATTTAAACTCTCAAGGATAAACAAATTGTAATTGGATGCACAGGCTGTTGTTTTATGCAATGGTTGACACTGTGGTCGCCGAAGGCCCTGGCTTTCAGGTCCCTCTTTCACGGTGTTCCGTAGGGATTTCAATGGCAACTTTGGTTGATATCCAGGTAAAGACCCTGGATTTCACGTGGGTGGAACTACCTGGAATCTCGCACCGAAATTTACCTTTTCACGGTGGTTATTCACTATGTTTCTACGTGACAGGCAGTGAAAACCAGGCTGCCTGCGATTCACAGATCCCTGGGTCATTGAGAAAGGTAATTAATTTAATGACATATCACATGACAATACATTGTAAGATTCCATTGGCGGCGCTATCACTGTGGGTGTCAAGGCTCATGAAATTCACAAGAAATTTCATGGCAGATGTGGATGGATTCCATCAACATTGTCAATGAAGTCCACAGGGTTTGAGTGAAATCCACGAACTCTTGTTAGCTAGTTTTTTGGAACATTCCAGCTACTTACTGTATTTCAGGCTATTTCCACATCAAATTCATCCAATTGACCGGTGAAATATAGATAGACAAGACCTAGCTGAAAAAAGCAGATGCAATGCACATACAATTTATCATTGATTAGATTTATTATTATATTAATTTATTAAGTATGTAATCAGGATCGGGATAATTTACGATAGAGGGACCTGGTTAGTTAACTACAATGTAGGACTTCTTCTCTCGCATGCGCATACACACAGGGAAAATTTTGGGAGGTCATGACCTGAGTTTTGTACCTTGCCTGAGCCACCGACCAGAGACCCCTCACACCTGGGAGATCATGAAATTCATGCAAATCGAACCATGGAATTCAGCATGTTTTTGCTATGGCCAGAAACACCTGAAAAAATACATGAAAGGTAAAGTACCTGAAATATGTTTTTCATACAAACCATACGTGAATCTTGAAATTCATATCCCAGGACCCATGAATTTCATGAGCTTGAACACACACAGTGTATACAGTATATAGATACATTGGAGCGGCTAAATTAAGGGAAGATGGTGGCGACAAGAGAAGAGGTGCATACGGCATGCATCGCCTCAGCACTGCAATTACGCCAAAATTAATCACCGTTGCTCCAATGCAACTCCAATGATGCATTCACTCAACGCTCGTATTCCTGACCACGCAGCAGGCCGCCAGTAGCGGGTGCTATGCGAGCGCCAGGATACTCGTACGATGGGATCGACGGAGGAGGGTCCCGGAATAATTATTTATTGCGCCTTATTTCCATCTACTTTTGTGTTGAAAAACTCATCCTAAATGATCGTGATATTTATGTGCTTTGGAAGGGCCATTCGGAGGGTACCTGAAATTGTAACTACCTGAAAAAAAAATCACTATGAAGAGCCGTGAACCGTGAAATCCAGGCCCCTGTACCCTGAAAGTCAGGGGGGTCTTCGACCACAGTGTGACTTACAGTAATCTTGACTTAATTCAGTTTCAGAGATTCAATTTCGAGTTTCAACCACTTCCAACATTGTTTTGAAGCGGTATGCTTGCAATAAGACACTAAAAAACATGTCGCATAATTTGCACATTGTGCCGCCCTTCTCTTCTTTGCCGCCATGTGTCACATGAATGGTCACACTGCCGCCCCCTGTCACGTGGTAAACTGCCGCCGAAATAAAAGTGCCGCCCCCTCAAATAAAAGTGCCGCCCCCACTGCCGCCCCCCTGCCGCCCCTGTGCCCGCCCCCTTGCCGCCCCTCACAGGTAAACTGCCGCCCTAGTGCCGCCCCTAAACTACTGAAGTGCCGCCCTTTGCCGCCCCTTGGCCGCCCTAAAAGCATAAATTTGATGTATTTTTCGTCTTTTGTGGGGCACCAATGAGCTCAAACACGGTTTAATATTGACATAAAGTACATTACTAACTAGTGTTTTAAAGTATGAGCCAGGTACCCCCCCATTTCCGAAGTGCCGCTCCTTGGCACAGCCACTGCCACCCGGCGGCACAAAGGGCGGCAAAGGGCGGCACTTTCACTTGGCCCACGCCAAGGCCGATGCCGACTGGACAGAAAATGAGGAGCACATTGATCCAGGATCGGGTGATGTGGCGCAGCTGTGGACATCCTGCAATCCACCCATATACCTCCCTCGCCGAGGCTTCCTTCCTTACACATCCCCTTCTACGTCTCGCCCACTACTGTAGTTTAGGCAATTTGATCCGCCGGCTACGCTCGGCTACGCTCGGCTAGCTCGGCTAAGGCCAAAATTTGCTCTGTGACGCAGTGACTTACGAAAATTTTCGTAGGTTTTTGGCCGTGTGACGCGTGACTATACGAATTGAACGTAATACTACAGTACTCGCTATGGCCAAAAGTAACCGGAAATTTGGTTTTGAGGGCTTCTGTTCCAAACTTTTTGCATTCTTGTGACCAAAATCTCAATCTATGGTTAATTTGGCATAGATTAATACACTTGGACCTGAGGTGCAATCTTTCAGACCCAATATATTATCAAATTTCAAAATTGTATGACCAAAAGTAACTGGAATACTGTAGGTGCTTTTCGGCAGAATATGTTTATGTTTGGCAGATTCTTTCTCTGTAATTTGAAGGGGAACACGCCTCAACATTTGCGACCAAAAAATATCGGCTACTGCACTGGTGTTGTTGTGAAAATGGAGATCTAAATCAATTTTTGATCAAGGTGGTGATTGTTTCCCTCTTTTTATTTGTTCATGGAACCATTTAGAAAGCACATAAACCCCTAAATTTTGGGTGCATATTTCTATAGGTCCACAGTTAATTATCAGCTCTTGATCTACCCAGAAATACCGTCTAGACAATCAGAAGGAGGGAAACATCATCAATTTTCGATCAATTCAGAAATTTCATAATATATTAGATGTGAGAGGTTCCACCTCAGGTCCAAATGCGTCAATCTATGCCAAATTAACCATAAATTGAGAATTTGGTCACAAGAATGCAAAAAGTTTGGAACAGAAGCCCTCAAAACCAAATTTCCGGTTACTTTTGGCCATAGCGAGTATACAAGGACCGGCCACAATTCACGCTTGCCCTCGTTCATTGACATCGGGGTCAGTCACACATGGCCTCTTCCCGTCCTGAGTCGATGCTGACTAATGTTGCCCAGACTTGCGACTCAGCCTTCCCAAGTCGACTTTCGAAGCCGACTTGAACCGAGTCGAAGTCGAGTCACAAGCGTGACTTGATGTGACTTGTGAGCCGAAGGAAGTCGACTCAAGCCAACTTGAGTGACTTGAGTCGGTGATTTTTTACTAAATGTTTCTTTTGTGAATAACAACGATTGGAATTGATTTCAAATTTTCTCTTCAGCGGTTGTCACGAGTGTGACGTGATGCGACTCAAGTGTGACCTTATGTCACCCATTGTTTTATTGTGTTTCTATGCAGTTTCTGAACACAATTAACACTAGAAAATTAATTTGAATAAATATTACTAGGCCATTGCCAGCAACGAAATCCTTGGCGTCAGGTGGTGAAATCGGCCAAGATTCCATTTAAGGAAATCATAACCCAACCGTAACGTTCAAACCCCACACCACCCTCACATCAACACACGATCAGGTCGTCTCATATTTCGTCTCTAGGGTCTGCAGAGGATGCAACTCTTGAGTGGAAACATGTTTTTCCAGCCTGCACTTGGAGCCAAATTCGATGTATGTCAGATTGTCCAAGTCGGGGTGACGTGGGCGGGCCATATATCTGACCAAAAGAGTTCCGTCGGACTCTGTTCCATCTTTGCGTACCATCTGCCCTCTTTGTCTGCCAGGTAAATGAATCGGAAGGCGCTTCACCGCAGGTTTCTTTTCTGTGATATGAAAAGACTTCCCGTGCCCGCGTCCCTTCAGCATCCCTTCTGCGTGCCACCACGCTTAGACCGCTGTCCCCGATTATTTTACTGAGTCTCATTGTGGTCTCCGCTCTCCCAGTGCCTAGCCATGTCTCGTTCTGCCGCCAAATCAAGCCAGTCCCTCGCGCGGAGCACTCCCTCTTTTCGCGCTGCCCTAGTGCGCACATCTCCCGCTACCACACCACTCGCCGAACGACGTAGGCCGCGGCTTGCTTGTCTTCTTCGGCTGGACGTCTACGTAGTGCCACCGCTGCCCCTGTATATCGTATGTTTCGCCCTCAACGACTCAGCGCAGACGCCTCGTACCGAATCTCGCCAACCAGCTCCGCGACGCCTCCCTCCACTCCGACTCCCAGTTTACACTCCGGGGGATATATCGATGCGACGCGTGGCCACATCGTCCTGGGACGGAATCGCCGCACATGCATATCTGTAGCGGTTCATTGATACATGTACAATGTGTTACAGGGAAGAAACGTTGCAAGATTAGCCCGAGCACCATTTTGAGTGGCCTTGAGCGGTCAATCATGCCGCGTGATTTGCCTGAATGGAGAGGCCAAGTGAACGGAGGTTATGGGATATGGCAATGATTTCCCCAGAATTTCCTGTTGAAGCCTCTCTGGAACTAGAGTCCGAGCATAGAATGAGCGCATATATTCCGGAGATGCACGTTTGACAATCCCGGACGGTTAGCATTGGGGTAGACATGGTCACGATTGTAGCGGAAATTAACAGGGATGAGAATGCAGGAAGTGAGGATCGCTATGCCAGCAAATGTTTGCCACATGAGGCGGAGGAAGCGCAGAAAAGCGACTGGATCTAGGCCAATTTTGTCAAGGAGTTCGGGCTCCTTGGTGTGGATCAAAGGCGGAAGCCAACTGTCATGGATATGGTCATTTTGGACTCAACGACCGTGAGTTCAGACTGTTTCGCCCATTTCATATTCCCGTTATCTCACTCCGTGCCAATCCTAACTGACCTCCTATCTACCACTTGTTTATATTTATTTCAATAGTTGGATACCAACCACCATTATTTTCAATTTCCCTCACTGCTACATTACCATAGTTATGCCTGATCAACCCCACTCCCGTAAGGGAAGAAGAAAGGAAAAACATATTTTGTTGGTTGTTCCAATTGGGAGGCTGATGATCCCGATCGCATGTCAAAGATGCACCGTTTTACTGTGATCCCTTCGGGTGTACGAGAATCAATCCTTGTAAATTGTTCAAAGGCGAACCAATTGACAAAGAGGACAACGACACTGAAGTGCTTGCTGGATCCTGCAGCCGAATTGTTCGTCTGCCTCATATTCCACAGAAATCTGGTGTCGTGAGTGTTTACTTCCAAAAGATGGATCAACTCAACACTTTAATCCTTTTCAGCGCAAAATCATTTCCGCCATGGTGTGCATGTTATCGCAAAACTTCAGAAGCATATTTGCACCGCCAAGTTGCCTATCCTGGTTCCAAATGATGGCAGTTTGCGTGCGGTTGTAATTCCAGCCGCCGGTCTTCCACACACATCCATCATTCCTTCGCACAAGGTCCCTGCGACATAATGTCCCAAAAAATCCGCTCAACCGCAACGGCTGAAGCCAGGGCTCCGATGGGCGCGCATTCTTCACCCGACCGAGCAAGGCTACGTACAATTTGCGTACAATAGCTATTAGCCTGTTTGCGATGCAGCCATTCGAGCCATCTGATGGCTGTTTGACGTTGCGCAAACTGATGGCTAATGGCTGATGGATGGCTGATAAATCAAGTCAGTATGAGCTCTTTTCTGCTAGAAAGAGTGTCAATAGTGTGGCCATCACATGTGGACCTTGAGGAATGCCCCCTAGACTGCATGAAGCCTCTAAATCCAACAAAATTAACTATTTTGCGCCTACAGTCTGGCCAATATATATGTGAATGGGACTGATCACCCATACACGAGCTGTACGACTCGGAGGTAACCCAGTGACTTCAAAAATATGGGCCAGTATCGAAGCCATTCGAGCCATTAGCCATCAATTTTCGCAACGCCAAACAGCCTTCAGATGGCTCGAATGGCTGCATCGCAAACTCTCTATTAGCTACCGAGCAACACAGAGAAAATTTTCTTGCCAGATTTGGGGCCCTAGGAAGCGATTTTTGGTGGTCTTTGCAAACAGATGAACCAATTCGACAAACGCCCGCGTGACGCGTGACCACGACGAAATTTCGGGATCGACACGGGGGTGCGTGGCGTTACATAAAACCTTATCTGAGTGTTCGGAGAATTGGTCATTCATCCCAACCGGTGTTCCATGGGCAACATATAATATTTCGCTAGTTTCTGCCCATGCTCGGATTCGCCCCTGGTTGATAGGGCATAACATCAGAAGCAGAGAAGCGGAAATTTTTTCCCCGCCACCAAAATGCATATGAGAATAGTCGACTTCAGGGAAATGACAAAATCAATACTAAGATTCGTTTTAGTCCCCTCTAAGTCTCATAATGTAGCTCTATATATTTTTAGGCAGCCTAAAAAGGACTGTTGAAGCAAAAACACTGCGATTTTCCCGGTAGTGTGACACGGGACCTTCAAACAACGAACTCGTCGATAGCAGCACAACAAATCACCAAATCAAAATTTTCACAGTACAAAAGTGGTAGATGCGATGATATTGAACCTTCCACTCCGCAATTTATAGCTGGAATATGCTCTTGTTGCAGTGCTACAACCTTGGAACCGGTTCCAGTTTGAGTTTATTGGAGGATCGACAACAGCCACAGGGCACAATTGATCGAACCCCGGGTGCCAGTTCCCATAGACTACACCTTTAATGTACAGTCTACTCCGTCTTAAACCATTGCCTTCAGTAGACAGCCCAAAGTATGGGTAATTTCAGGGTATTGGGGGTGGGCACCGCCTATAGTTGTAGCCCGTTGTTTATTTGCGTTAAACATTAAAGGCTCCCTGCCAAAAATTGATGATCAAACGCCTGCAAGTTTTTTCGCCCCACAAAAGTGCTGGAAGCAAAGCTAAGAGGCAAACGATTTATATCTTGAGACTCAGGGGCATGATTTTTTTTTTTTTGAGTACAAAAATCCTCAAAAATTTCGAGCGACCGGCATTGTCCGAAGAGGCTCCTCGGAAATTTCGTCCAATAGGTGTACAGTATAGTATCCCGCCCCCCGCCCCCCACATATACATGCAACTATTCCCCATCACACTCATCGTCAGTCAACTCCTCATCAGACAGGTTCTCTGGGCCAAATACGGCGGTGTGAAGCGGGCTCCAGTTACTACTGAATCTGGTGAATATGACTGCGGTTGAATACTGGAAAATGGAATACTTACACAGAAATATCCTTCTTGTTTCTGTGGCCAACACGGCCCAAATCAATGAGCTTAAAGGCGTCATGGGAGTTAGTTGTTGTTTGAAGAACGATGCACTGCTCAATATTCCCTGACGCGTCTCGGGAATGAGGCTCCTTCGCTTTCGATCCACAGGTCCTCGTCCGAGAAGACCATTGCCTGACAATTTCCTTCGTAGTTGAAATCTGTACTTCACCCAGCGCCTGGTCTGTGAATAAATAACGTAAGCACTGGCTTTGACCCGAACGTAGTGAGCTCTTACATTTGCGTTCCCTGAAAATCATTCTATGGTGGAAGTGATGGCTAATATTCCGTGGCGGCCGCATGTTATCAGCATCACTGCATCCCTGGCGGATGCGGTGTAAAACCAGAAAGTGCTCAACCTGCGCATGTAAGTAAATAAAAAGCGTAGAAGAAATGAGCAAATATACTCACCTTGCCATTCAAATTGAAGGTGAATCCTTCCACGGAACAATCTTTCATTCCGATGAAAACAGTTCGCTCATCGCCCGCACAGGCATCCCAAGAAAGGGCAGAAAACAGCTGCATGGACTCGAAAGGAATGGATGTGGCGGCGAATGCGGAGTGCGAAGAGATTGATGCTCCCATCACGAGCTCCACATGCCAGAAAATCCCGATCACCACTGAGAGCCATCACGTCGGGGGCCAAATTGGGAGGGTGGAATGCAAAAGAGGTCCACTCGGTCTGCATTTTCATGGAAAGTCCATCGTCTTCTCGCTTCCTTTATGCCATTGCCACACCTAAATGGGGTTCATTATCTGTCAAAAATCCACAATCCGCCTTCACATGGGCTGGCTGTTCTTCATTTTGATTTGTGATGGACGCCATTTGTGGATTGGTACCACTGGGAACAGCATTTGTGGATTTTGAATTGTAGACAGCATTTGTAGATTTGGGACGAATGCGGAACAGTCGGCATACCCCATGCAACACCCGAACTTTTCAACAACATTTCTGGATGACATTTGCTGGATTTGGGACGGTTGGGAACAGCATTTGTGAATTTTTTCGATGACATCAATATTTGGAGCGGCGCCAGAAGAGATGTGTCCCCGAACACACCCAAAATGCTGTATAATCCCCCAACTCAGAGTTTGGAGGTCAAGAAGGCCTTGTGGACTTTGATTTACAAGGATTCACGGTCGGAACTCGGCACATTTGTGGATTGGGATTTGTGGATTGCATCTGACGCTTCAACAGTTCCGAGCCCCTTGATTTTGATTTGTGGACAACATTTATTGACAATTATTTGTGGATTTGGGGCCGATGAGGGGAGTTGTTCCCGATCCATCCCAAATCCACAAATCCTAGGTCCTCGCAACTAAATGGACATCGTAAGCTACGGTTGATTTGAACACCTCCAGCCATTGGCCAGGAGACGGGTCGAGGCGTCGCCGGCGTCGGTAGTACGCTAGTCTCTTATAGACAGACGCTACAACATAGGGCTTTGTCAAGCCTGGCCATTTATAACACCCGACTTGCCTGTGCCACCAGGGGCCCCCAAGGAACATACGCACCGTAGAAGCATCCGTGGCATCTCAGGACTTGCCAAAAATTGTGGAATTTGTGGAAGAGATTCAATGCCATGGATGATGTCGAATCCGCTTTTTGCCCCAAGCGCCCCCATGAACACCCTGAGTATTCGTTGCTCCGTGAGCAAAAGAAGTCCTTACAATCCAAAGCGTGTACCAGGCCAGATAAGGAAGACGCCACTCGTCATCACCTTCGGCTTCGGCCTTCGGTTGACTTCTCGTGGCCTAGTGCCTAAACTTTATCTGACTATCGTCATTACATTAGCTCATTCGACTTTGTGGTAAATATTGTATCTCCCACCTTGTCTCCAAGGTGACCCGGACCTTGCGTTGAGTCCCCCCAGCTGCCGGGGCGCAAGTTCCCGGACACAGCAATGCCCGGGTTTAAAATGAACCCGAAGAGTAACCGTGAATAGAAACAATCGTGACGATCTGAGGAATGGAGGTCCCAATGGACCCTCGGAACTCGGCTGCAGGCGAGATGGAAGCTGGGCCGCAAAAAGCGGCCCTCGCCATGAGATTGCGTAGATGTAGTGACGCACAGTATTTAATCTATTATTTTGAGCATTCTTCGGGCACTCTCCTGCCTGACTTTTCGGACCCAACACAGCCTTTCGAAGGTTCTTAAGGTGGGCAAGCATGGTCTGCAGATGCACACCGTTGGGCATACTCGGTTGGATGGTCAGGCATTACCGCAATGTACTGGCTGTGGTATTACATCGGCTCGACTCAGTACTGATTATTGTGGGACAACTATGAAAGACTGTGGTCAGAACCTGGACAAGACTGTGCCCACCAAATTTCGGAATCGCAAATTTGCAACATTATATTTGGAGGCCCATATTGACCCAGAAAAGGTGTGTTCTATCTGTGTGTGCTTTGCAATTAAAAAAGTCTGGCTCATTGTCTTTGTTTAACTTTGAGTTCCATGTTCGAACAGGAGTTCCGCCTCCCTGCTGGACTTTTCAAACCTAAAACGCGGGCTTGGAACGAAAACACGAGCATCTCTCTTGGTAGTTCAATCATCAAGCGCACCCGATTATGTATGTTAACCAATAACTCGGAGTTTGAGCCTTCTGATATATGCATCCTATAGCCTCGGGTGGGCCACACTCTCTCAGGACGGTCGGCGGCATGGTCGTAGTTGATTTTTGATGTTGATCACCGACTTTGGACACCTGTCATGTAGACAATGCGGCCACGTGATTGTAAATGTTAGCGTGTACTACTGCGCGTTGGACCTTAATAGAGCTTTATACACGCGCCTCCCGAGAGTTTTTCACTGAAAAGGTTGGCATTGTGGGATCAAATGCTCTGTCTACAAGAATGCCACAGCACCGGTTGTAAGCTAAGTGATAAGGCAATCACGTTCAAAATTAAAGCCATTAGCTGGGACTACTCCTCCTCTTCTGCGTTTTTAAAAGCTCCCAATTCCATCAGAGCACATCTCTGCCCACATTTGTGTTGATCAACAAAAGTCTGGATTCCCGTCTCCCCGTGATCTCCAGCCCCGCTATCACTGTGTCCACGTAAGAGCGAGTCAAAAGAGTTCATTATTAACGGCACGCACCCAGTGAGTGTATGCGACATGAGATCAAAGAGGACCGATGCTTTATTGGATGGATCATGGTTTTCTGATGCTATAACTGTGGCTGAGTGGCTGTACGATGAATTAAAGGACAAAAACTAACATTGGATATCAGCAATAACCAGGCTCTTGTTTGAATTGATGTAGGTGAAGTGTTGGAAAAGCATTAATAGTTGCTCCCTGCTTGTCAGTTGTACCGGGGATGTTCAAGGGTTCCCGAGTATTTTCTAAATTGAACATCCCCCTTTCAGGTTCAAGGAGCCAAGTGACAGAGGATATGACGGCGTTGGTCGCAAATTAGTTCACCCTTATCGTCGTCTGAAAGTTCGGTGTAGTCTGATTTCTTGATGCCAGATGCCGGAGATGGTTACTACTTACAACTGTAAATCAGTTTTTTCGGTGCGCCTTTGCACAATGACCAAAGCCGCATGAAGCCGCACGCGACCCATGCGGCTTTTGCCCATCCTGTCTAATATATGAGTAATCGCTTCGTTGCAACGGCAGTGTACCCAGCACAGCTTTGTCTCAGCTTTTTCGGCACCTTCAAATCAACATGCGGTTTGAGGCAGTGTTCAGACAGAAAAGGCTGTTGTGGGTGAACACAGGATAGCACAGGAGTGTGTACGGGCGCTGTACCCATGAATAGGAGTCTCTTGCGGGTAATCTTGCCACTATCTCACCCATAACAGCCTTCTCTTCTCAAGAGGTGAAACTGCCAGTACTGGGAACCAAAACGTTACCCAAAAGGGAAAGACTCTCCGTAACATTTTTGAAATTTCCCATAATCCCCACCTCTTGTTTCTTCTCGATCGCGAACCTTCTGTCAGAACACTGCCTCGACCACCAAACTGCAAGTCTCTCATTCGAAGGCGCCAAAAAAAGCTGTTAAACGGGAAGCTGTGTTAAGGGAACGAGGTTCTACTCTCAGGAACAAGCTTGCTCAGGAATATGAACAAATACGTGGCCGCAGTGCGGCAGTGTTGCCATCTGAAAATAAGTTCAACAGCACGCTGGTTTGCTGTCAGGTGTTGAATTTAAACGCTCCGTAGCAGAGAAGCAGATAGAAGAAAGGGAAAGCCGAGCGGAGTAGCATGTTTCGAGATGCTTTAACAGCAAATACATAAAGATGTAATTGAAGAAGCGTTGCAGCTGTATGGTTGAAAATGGAAGTGTTGGCAGCGATGGACAGTAAGTTTCAGAGCAGAAAAGTCAAAATCGGGATGGCTTGAATGGGATGGGGGCAAATCTGTGCAGATCTGTCCAGGTATTACGCAGCCTGGCTACGAAAAAGGGACGTAGCCTTCTGACCTCTCCAATACTTCGCAGTCCATCTGTCGCGGACCGCGTGTGAGCCCTCGGGGTGTGGAGTTGTCCCCCACGCTTGGCTCGCGCTTCCCGCCCTTGATCACTGTCAACGAGTGGTTAAAGTCAGAATGGAAGCTTCCAATACACCGTGAGAGTGCGACGGCACTCCATTAGAAAGAGCTGCGGGGTGATGCACGATCGCAACTATTTTTGGCGTGAACGGAATGGAAGTCTCGGCCCTCCTTTCACCACCGCGAGAGCACGACGGCAGGAAAGGAAATTTGACAGAACTATTTGAGGCTGTACCGATCAGAGCCATGACAGTTGTAGTATTTGGATTAATCTCTACATGAATTAATCCTAGCACGTCCGTCTTACGCCACCCAATCCACCACTTGCCATGTATTCTTTGGCGTGGCGCACGTATTCCGCACCTGGTTGGTCAGGCCCATGGTGGACCATAGCAGCAATCCCATCGCAGGGGCCAATAGCGATCTACCTGAATATTCAGGAGAGGGGCACCCAGAGAGAAAGGCAGCATTGAGCAGGAGGACTCACCAAATCCCATTCCACCAGACCACAAGCTCTTTCGCGTCGTTTTGGCCGCAGGGCAAGCTTTTCAGACTCTTCTCGTATGGGAACTCACAATTTTCAAGTCAATGAAATAATTTTTTTCAGCAAAGGTAAATCACCCATATTGTATGCCTTGGTCTTCCATTTAATCTGACTGTTGAAATTATGGAAAAACAAACAGGGTTCAGGCACTACAGCAGCTGCAAATCAGCAATTTTGGCAGATTTGACCCAATTTTAGTGATTTTACTCATTTTGCAGCGAAAATATCTCAATGTTACCTCGATATTTTTGGCCAATTCAAGTTGTCACAAGCAATGGCACATCCAGTTTTACAATATGGGTGATTTGCCTTTCTTGACGAAGCATTATTTAATTGACTTGAAAATTGCCATTTTCACCGATCCTGATATTCTGATGGGAAATCAATATATTTTGATCTTATCATTATCTCCGAAATTAACCGTTCTTTAAGATTTTGCTCGCTCGGCGGTGCAATAGCCCCGTGTGGCACTATCTCCGTTACTTGCCTCTCCTCCCCCTGCCGGCGCGCCATTCGTCAGCTGCCGATACGCAACTCCATTCAGTACACTTGCAGCACGTCTGTCACTGCGCCGCGATTATTCTCTCACTGCGCCGCAAGATCTTCTCACCACGGCCGAATCACCATGGCGTGGATAAGATTGACATCCTCGCCCCCTGTCCCTGCCTTCCCCCCTCCCTTGGCCCCATGCCTACAATGCTCACTCGGCGGTGCAATTTCTCCATGTAGGTTTATCTCCATTCTGTTTCCCTCTCTTCTCGTCCTCAGATTCTTTCTATCTCTTTGATTTCATCCCCATCTGGCCTATCCCCTCAATATCTCCTTCCCTCCCGCCCTGGAGTCCTACCCTCATTTCTCAACGTCAAATGACTCCCACACTGTCTGAACCAGAACAGTCTGCTAACAGCTGACCTACCGGCAGACAAGACGCAGTTTACCGCAGTCGCTGCCGCCGACGGTGCAGCCGACTCCATTGTCATCGTGCCGGGAGGCCACGCAGTCCGCCCGAAGATTCTCGACATATAAAACAGCTGTATTGCCTTTCGTCGGACTGGAAATCTTGCGCTCTTGCTCTCGTCCTCAAAGTACTGCACCTGCAACATTCTTTCTCGGATTGATTCTGGCCCAGATTCTCCAGCACTTCTGTCTACTGCTGGGCACCTTCCTCTGATCTGGATCAAATCACTCAACTAATTCTGGGGTATTTCCGTGCTGCACCACTGTAATTACGTCTCCTCTCGCTCTCGCCCTCAAGGTTGCTCTAGTTGGGATTGTAGTGGGTATAAATATCAGGTTTTTTTTAAAACAACTGGTCCGAAGATGCACTCCGAGGCTGCGGACTGCGGTCATCAATATCCCTTCCCCGCTCGCCCATGTTCCTAACTGTTTCCCCTTCTGTCACCGTTCGGACTAAGATCACCAAGCAGCGCCAGTTAGTCCAGCTCCTCAACATAACGGAGACTGCGAATAAACTGAAGAATTTCCGCCAGCGTCTTTCCGACGAGTTCAACATCTTCCTGGTCAGCTTAATAGTTTCTTGCTGGATCCGGATGATGACTCTCCGTGACGATTTCATCCCACAACGTGCTGGCTGAAAATCTTGCCTCCTCCGAGGCGGCACGACAAGAAGATCAGCGAACGGCTGAAATCGCTATACGTGGTCTAGCAACCAGTCTTCGCCAAAACATAGCTGTCTCTAGTCTTGCCAATGTTCTTTCTCCGTGAAATATCGCCGATAATTCCCTCTCGGTGGAGTTGAAGGACAGCAGTGTCTAAACGCATCCTTCGACGGTGTCAATTGACTGGTAAGGACCCAGGATGCCGGGAAGAATGTATCGAGTGCAACTGTGGATGAAACGCTGGTTCTGAAAGAAAGATCCAGTTTGCGCGGGTGCTCGATGAAGAGTACGTATGCCCTCGTACTATTTTGAACTCATTTATCATGATATAATTTTCAGGTACTACTGGTTCGCTGAAACGTTCACCACCAACAACCCCGACCTGATCAAAGGTCTGTTGACTCAAGACATCGAGCGCATCATTACTATCCTTCGGACGGCGAAGCTGTTCGCAAGTTCAGATGTAACGGCAATTAATAATGCGGCGAATGATCGGCTCCGAAAAGTCGACATTGTGTTCGCACTCCTTGATCGTGCTTCGACAGATGCGATTCTGGCCCGAACCTTCCAACGCGCCATTATTAAATTTAAATATGTCGCGAATTACGTGCGCACAGAGCTAACGTCGATCTCGAGTCTACGATATATACCCCCATGTCTTTTCGACTATGCTTCCTTACCTATATATTGCCCCACTTCCTAATTGCCTCCAGAAGAAGGGATAAAGCGCCAAGGGAGACCTCCGTAGCTGCAAACTGAGAGGTAAGGGCCTTCGCGGGGCGCGACCCACCCTATTTTTCGCTACCTTATTTGGAAAGTCACAGTATGTCACGATGTGTCACAAAATCTCGGGCTGCATACGTACAATCGCCGCCGCCTCGCAGCGCCGGAGATCAAGGTGGGGACTATCTGTGGGTCGACGCCTCCGACATATCCGATGCGGACCGTCGCGTGGGCAGAGACCTGTCGTCCTCACACCTGCCCTCTAGCTGTGATCCTGACCGAAAATGCCCAAAAAGGCCAACTTGAGAGCTCCTGCATCAGCCATTTGACAAATAACTTGTGGCTTGTTTGACCTTGTGAGCTTGTCGACAAGCTCACAAGGTCAAAAAAGTCAAAACATGAAAATCACCCCACGGGAAATCGGCAATCAAGCCCTTGGCAACCCTTGAAAAAAAAAAAAAAAAGCAGAATTTTGCAAATTTTCTGAGCTTGTCGAGATTTGGGACTCAGCTTGTGGCCTTGTGAGCTTGCGAGCTTGATTGACCTTGAATGGCCTTGTTTGGCCTTGTACAAGCTCACAAGCTATTTGTCAAAAGTCTGATGTGTGCGACATCAAATGACCACTAATTCTGTTGAACTAAAAATGTGAGTATGCTTCATTTTTCAAGTCCTTTCATGCCATGATGGCCACTTTTTGATAGCATGCGATTCCACAAAGTCAATTTTTCAGAAAACGGCATTGTTTTATTTTAGGATATTGAGCCAGGTATGGTGCAATTTTTTTTGTCAATATGAGCTTCAGACAGCTGAATCCCAATGTCACAATTTTGTTTGAAGAGATTCGGCCAACGGATGAGGTCAAACGATCAAAACGGGGACCGGCCATCACTTTTGCCCCGAGTATATCCGGTACAAAATCTCTCTGCGGATTATCAGGTCCCGAGTTCCCGAGTTACATATTTAATTGAATCCTCAGACAATAGCGCTTTTTAGGTTGGCTGGTCCATTTCAATATGTCTAAAAAACCGACAACACGGCGATTTGGAGAATCGCCAAAACTGCGGCGCAGTTTGAGGCTTGCAAACAAAAGTGAGCTGGGATTTGACTATCTATCTACAAGATGTGCCTTCGCTTCGCTCCGGCAGCTAAGGTAATTTCCAAGTGCATGAAGTTGTGCAACTGTTCAGCATGATACATGTGTGCTGTGAAACCGGGAAAGGGTGGGATACAAAGTTGAATGTAATGGCATGATACCAATACAGCAGTGGTCTTGAAGACTCCGAGTGGGAAGTCGGTACTGAGTGGGCTAAAATACGATCGTTTGCAGACTGTTGCCGTGGCGCCGGGGGATTGAACTAAGACTTTAAGAGCAACAGCAATACATATCGGTCCCATTTACGCTCCGTTTTTCACTTCATAGAGCAGCGCTCCACGGATTTACTACAGTTGACAAAATTTCATTACTTAAAACCTAGGTACGATAAACAAAATTGCATCTGATTAAGGGTACGAATCCCCGCATCCGTGTTCGCTTCCGATCAAGTTCCCGCGTACTGGAAATGGTACTAACCCTAGTAGTCCTTCTTGAGTCGCACGTTCGACTGCCGAGGTTGAGGACGAAGTTGGCATCCGCAGTTTGGCTCGATCGAAGGTCAACTGCGAACTCACATTCAGCCTCTGTTATTCAATTGAAGCAGGGACAACTTACCACTCGTGTACATGTCCTCCTGACGATGAGCGTCGAAGATTAGCACGTCATGAATGTATTTGATGAGTGAAGGTCGCTCGGATGATAGGTGAGTATCCGGCGGTTGCATATAAAATAGGGACGTACTTATATTGGTGCCAGGCCTTTCCTAGTGAGAGGCTGGAGACCCGGTCAGAATACAACGCTTGTCCCGGGAGGGAAGTAAACTAACCCAAATCCGTCTATCATGTCAGCGAATACATGGTAGGATCCATAAACGGCCCGCGCACTGTTGCAGCTGACTGAAACGGAAACTGAAGAGGATAAGGGATCGTTAGCAAAGGCACCCACCTCCGTGAAGTTAGGGTAGCTTACAGTCATGCGTCGAGCACCATATATTGTTTTCCAGAGTTGTGCAGCGAGAAATCGACAAACCAGGCCTTCTGGCCACCACGGAAGAGTTTCGAATCTCATTGAAGTAGATTTTTGCGCGATGGTTCTGGCGGTGAATAAATTTGCGACTGTAAAGACCGAGAAACAGGAAATGAGGTGTTACTCAACATGTCCCGAGAGCGTTCCCTACCTGCCAATGGAACCCCATGGATATTAACTTTAAAGGATGAGTCGATCGCCAGCCGATACGGGAAGCTGCCTTCAGATGGCGAGGCAAACATTGAGTTGGAGCTCTTGCAATTGACCGATACTTGAGCCTTACCAATGAACTTGATGTTGAGATTGAGTGGGTTTGACGGGCGATTCACAAGGTCTTGCGGAGTTCTAGAGCACGAAACCTCGAGAGGTGAACAACCGTGCGAGATTTGATGGAGTGTTTTGATAAGGGAGGACTTGATTAAGGTGCAGCGGAGGGTCAAGATGTAAATAGTGTGCTTGAGGTTCGCAGAATTTTGAGGGCTCAGACTTGAGGCATAACCGTGCCTTGGTAGATGGTTCGAGTGTCTTGAACATGTGTTGCTCATTCTTGCAGTGTACGGCAAAAAAATAGGAATGGAGGCAGCGACACGGGCAGAGGGAAGGCAGGGATGATGGGGGTGGAATAGAAGAAGCGATACAATGGATACCCTGCCTTTTGAGTGGAGCTTAAGGGTCTGATCGGGCACTTGAAGTTTGCCTAAGCGCCCGGGCGTCTGAGCTAGTTAGTGATGGAGGGGTCAGCTGCGAGAGCGAATGGGGTATTTTCGGCAGTGCAAACATATACACACTGATACGAGACATCTCTTTAATATAAAAGTATATATATACTGCCGGGACTTGGGGATGTGCACCACAGAGGGGAAAACGACTAGATGACCGCGGTGAGATGATGGGGGAAGGAATTAGACAGCTCTTCCTTTTGAGAGGCCGTCGAGCGCTCGAAGCACGCTGAACGTCGATCGCCGAAGTCGAGACTCCAGAACTACAGTGCAGGACGCTCAAAATGGTTAGTGCGGAAGCGTCAAAGATTGGGGCTCAATCGATTCGAATCGACGGGCATCTTCGGTTCAAAATGATTAAAGCGTCATAGTGCACAGCCCCTAGAAGGTTCCAAACGATGGGCTGGGACGTGAATGGGAAAGAAAGTACAAATAAAGAAGGAGACAAACATGTACACTCTGATTCGAGGGATCTACTTAATATACGAGTAAAGTAATAATAAAGTAATAATAATAATCCGTGGCATCCATTTCTTGATGGATTGATTTTGCGATACAGGGCTGAATGCAGGGGCCCAGCAAGAAGCCATCGATATCCTGATGAGGGATTCTCCCGAAGGTAGCTACCTAGTTATTTCAAAATTTAATGTTATGCTAAGTGTGAGACCTCATGCCTCAAGTTTAACTGCCATATCCGATGCCAAATTTCATGCAGACTAAGAATCCGTCCAGAAGAACAGGAAAAACCTGGGTTATGTGCCCCTGAAACGAAACTTGCAGTTACTTTTGCTCATGACGAGTATATACCCATTTAATTGAATTAAATCCATCTACAATTTGATCGTAAGTCCCGCGACGTCGCTAAGCATGACAATGGGAATAATAAATTGTCAATCAACGAATGAAAATATACCTGTCCATCCAATCCTTATTTTTGTCAAACCATGCATTTCTGTTCGGGCTCTGTTTATAAATTCCAGGGCAACTATAAACAGTTTTTAATGTTCAGTTTATAAACAGGATGTTTATAAACCGCGACCGAAATACTAAGAGACGGTGCGCCGGTGGGGCCGTCAAAGGCAATACGGTGGCGGTCGCTCCCAAGTTGGTTAGCAAATGCCGGAATCCCGGCCACGCGCTTTGTTCTATCTGTCGAAAGGCGTGGAGAGCGGTGCTGCATGAGATCTTTCAGAATACTTGCCTTCGATACTTGTTTACCATTGACGAGGATGTGAAGGCTGTACTTCTGAGCTCGGGGCTCCGAGTCGTGGATGGCAAGAGTGTCTTCAAAGTCCTCGACGCCATCATCAAGGACTTCGGTGGCTTCGGAATTCTCGACGGGATCGACCATGGATGGAGCCGCTGCTTCAGTTGTGTTGGGGCATTCAGAGTCCATCGAAATAGCCTGCACCCGAAAATGGAGTGGAGTCAATCACGAGACTCCTTGCCATTTCTCGATGCACACGTATCCCTGGAGGACGCAACAGGATCACTATTCAGAGAGTCAACCCCGATGCTGGTCTCTCCTTGGTGTTACATGACCGGACCTATGATGATGATAACAAAGTTCAGGTATGTATCTCAACCTCCAGCGCGAATAATAGTAACTTTTTGGTTTGACCTGGGACGAGCACGAACAGTTAGATATCTCCATCTTCCTACCTCGACTCTGGCGTCTTGAACTCACAAAGGGAGATCTTGAATTGCGCCATTTCAGCTCAGCCACCCTCACCAAACTCAAACACCCCAACAGCTATTTTTCTTCCGCCGAGTTTATCCGCATCTTACAAAACTTTCCTTCACTTTCGGACCTATCCCAATCTTTGACTGGAATTCATATTATGTTGGATTCACTGTTTAAAACCGGTAAGCTCGCAGCAAAAAAACTTAGTTTCCATCCAAAAAGGTGGAATATACAGAGTTGAAACCCGGATCCGAAAAAGGACCCTGATTCGAAAAATGTCGGGTTGTATGTATTTTTCTTATGTAGAGTGATTTTAATATCATCGGATTTTGCATGCTCTTCACCCGTTAGGTCATTGCAATAGAGGAAATCGGTCAAATGGGTGTTTGTCTGACAGCCGCATAAATTCTGCCATTGGGTAGTTTCAACACTGCTAAAGTATGGGGAAATACTTGAAGGGCCCTTATTAAAAATAATTTGACTGCATTTGACCCTCCGCCCCGAAATTTCTGTGGTTGAGGACAACAAAACGCGCCGAAGCGTAGTTGATGGCACAATTGATGGCAGCGCGCACACAGAAAATGGTCTCGATATCATCCATAATATGTTCGATAAGAGATTTAACATGATACAGGGAATCAAGAGGTCTAGCCAACTCCCTCCATGTACTCCGTTCCAAACAATTGCATGATGGTAACCCGATTTCTTACTTTGAATGTTCAACCACCTAAACTGGCACAGAAAACACAAAAATTTCAGGACGCTCTGAGAGTCCCAGACCATTGTGGAAGAGTAAGAGACCCATTTTCACACTTATTGAACTATTAGAATGAGTTTTAGGCTGGCAATTAGGGCTTGAATTTTCGAATATGGTTTGGCTCGAAGACTGGCCTTTTAGCCTGTCCGACGGACGCTTTTGTTCGACTTCTTATATTTCAACAAGTTCCTGGAACAAATTACAATTTCTGAATTGGCTAGTCTCCTGGACCTGCTTTATGATGTTAGACCTCAAATATAGGGCACTACTGTTTGTGATACGAAGAGTTTTCTGTGTTATCGTGATCCTGCACCCAAGCTATGGTGCCGGTCACCTAGCTGCCGCTACCCCGTGCTTGAGATTGCTCGGGATTTTTCAGTCCGAGTTCGCATAGGCAGACGTGCTGGACCAACATCGACCAACATCGACCTGGATAGTCACACCTCGGCAGAGATCTGCGAACGTAGGCACGTCTGTGCCTACGGGGACAAAAACAGGTAAAGACAATAAGAGCCGTCGTAGTGAAACAATAGACTGAATGGCGACAGAGGCGAAGGTGGGAAGGAAAGGTACCAAATGTAACATGCCGAAAACTACAAATCTAACCAAATACGGATGCAGCGGAGAGCAAGGCTCGTCACCACTAAAGTGAGTACATAATATCATCGACTTGAATTGAAGTTGACAATTGTACAACGAGCGCAATTAACACGCAAATCAAATCCAGAACGGCCAAAGCAAAGAAATCGACGGTGACAACTTCAAAGAGCAAAACCGTATCAAAGCCTGCGCAAGTTATTTTAGCTTTGCCTCATAGACTTGATGCTTATTAGCTTAACACAGGCCTCATCTTCACAGCCAGCAAGGCACGGTACTCGCATCCGACGTCCAAGTCAAAAAGCCAAAGGGTAATCAAAAAGTCGAAGCATAGTTCATTGCATGGTAATTGCATTCATTCACATTCTTCGTCCGACCCACTCCTACCCATCCCCAACACAGCCAGGAAAATACTATCGTCGTCCTCCGAGTCTGAATCACCCTCCAGATTAATGACAACTCTACCCTTCTTGTACACCATTTCCCCCGGTGTCATCGGCTGCGTCTCTTCGTCCTCGGAATCATCGGACCAATCCGATTCGTGCTCCGAATCCTCGTCGGCACCCGTGCCATTTGAATGCAGGTGCGTAATTCGGGACTTGGTTGTCCTGGTAGCCCATTTACTGAGTGCTCCTGATCTCAGATGGGTCGTCCCCCGGTCAAAGTCGTTCACGTTTCGGTCGTCTTCATATGTACGCCCGGGGCGCCGTTTGTGCAGTTCTGTAGCGCCATATGTATGTAATAAAATTTTGACGTCCGGGCGCTCGTGAGGCTTCTTGTGTTTTCCCGATCTTTTGCGAAGATCTAGCCCGTTCCGAAAGTCGGTTTTCAAGTCATAAATATCTTTGATGTTCCTGGACCAGACGTTGCGCATCTGAAAGGCGCCATAATCGGCGTCTTTCCGCTGAACCAGCAACCATTTAGAAATTCCTGATATATGTCGCAAGGTTTGAATGTCCCTGAACATGATCGATCAAGCGCACTTGAAGCAGATTGGTATCTTGCAATTCCTGGAGGCGCTTTCCAACTACATTCCCGAAGCCGCCATCTATAAATCCGAGATATATCGAAGCCGAGTTAGCAAACTCCAAGCGCCGGTGGTCAAGTACAACATCAGCCCTCTCGCGACTAGCGGGAGAAACGAGGCCTCCATTTCCGAGCTGAAGGAGGCGTTTCTGGAGCAGATAGGCCAAACCGAGGACGATTTTGATCCTCGGCTTATCTTCGCTGGCGGCGACGGGATGTCCCATAATAACACTCACCTGCTTAAGAAATACCTGCAAAACCACTCCCCCACGCCTTTCGCAGCTTCGAAATCCTACGTCCTGTTCTACAACTATGGCATACCATGTGGACAGATCTCTGCCGGATATTCGAGACTCATTGGGGTCCACCTCTCAACGATAATATTTCTACACTAGGACACAGCGCGAAAAAGATTGGTCGTGCACCACCGGCAAATCTAAAGAAGGTCGACTATTATCCTAGTGCACAGCTTCTCAATTTGGTCCATGACATGCGTATGCTCGACTGTTGGGCGTAAGTATCTTTCACACAAGTTTCCCTTTTGTTCTGATGGTTCTCAGGATCCACTTCTGTACCACAGATATTTTTGAATATTTTGCGGCGCTTGGGAGGCTCGACAAATTGCCATCGTTCGGGGATCTCGAGATCGCAGCCAAACGGCTTTTCGAGACTTATGTGGGTTCGGCCGCACGGTATCAGGCGGGGATGGATGCGAGAGACGAAGCAACGGAATGGGCAGCCCGAGCTCCATTAGGTACTCCTTGGAACCCGACGCCCACTCCAGCCCACGAAACGGAAATCACCTAAAATCACCTCGAAAAAGATTCCACCCAAGTCCAGAAAACCAAAGGACGTTCCTGCGCCACCGCCGGCCTTTTATGGTGAGAAAGCACTTTTTGATTCCGGGACTTTCATGTATGACGCGATGATTTCCCGGGAGGCGGCAGCCGCAGCAGCGCAGGGGAATGTAGGTCGTGTATGGGAAGCTATGAAGGTAATTTTATCATCTCGCAAAAATTGTCTAAAGCTTACAGGGATTGAGAGTATGGTCATCACTTTTGCAGGCTCGACACACTCGAAATATACCAACTACCTGCTCGAAATGATCTGCGACCTCGAACTTGAATCCAACAAATATCTTAAAGCGGCCAACCTCCTTTCCACTGTCCTCAATCCAGATGGCACAGCAGGGAGGGCCAAATAAGCTAATGCGGTGGATGCGGAGGTTCTAAGGAAAAAAATCCGGTTCTGCAAAGCCTGCCAGAGACTTGCAAAAAGTCGCTTTGTGCAGCTTTAAGAAAGTAGGAGTTGAAGTGGGTGTCATACAATGAGGGAGAGAAGCAAAGCGAAGCAGTGCGGAGGATGCAGAGGTTCAACAAAAAACATTTCTGATTTGGTGAGGGATGTAAGAGACTGGAAAAGAGGTTTTGTGTTAGATGTGCCTTGAAGATTACTGCCAGCTCAGCAGGAGAGGGCCCAATGAGGTAACAGGGTGGATGCGGAGGTTCCGAAAATCAATTCCGGTGCTGAAAAGCCTGCCAGAGACTTGCAACAAGTTTTTTTGTGTAGTCAAGAAGGTAGAAGTCGAAGCAGGTAGAGAGACAGTGGCAAGGAAGAAAAAAAATGGTGCGGAGGGTGCAGAGGTTCAACCGAAAAATATATCTGATTTTTCCAGGGTTGTAAGAGACTGGAAAAGATGGTTTTATGTTGGATATGCCTTCAAGATAACTGCAAGCTCAGTAGGAAGGGCCTAATAAGGCAATGTGGCGGATGCGGAGGTCCTGGAAAAAATAACTGTAGTTCTGCAAGCCATGCTAGAGACTGGCGACAAGTGTTCTGAAGTGTTCTGTGTGCACAGAACACCTTGAACATAGTGTGAGCTCAGCCTAACAAGCAATGCGGAGCATACAGTGGATGTGGAGGTTTCAGAAAAAAGTGTTTCTGGGGCATACTAGGGGCTAACAAGGAGTGTTTTGTGCAGTAAATGCTTTGTACCGCATGGCAGCCGAGGGGAGTACAAGCATGTAGAGATATAAGACTTTAGCGGCTTTTCCACTAATGCAGAGGTTTTCATAGATATCAGAAGTCTGAACTGGAGGGTGCAAGGAGCATGCCCCAAGGTAAATGAGTATTTCTGAGCATCCTTTCTATTGGCAAAAGCCTTCTGTTGTTGCGCAAGGTAGACTGTGCGACAGCTGTACTTACTTGATATGGTAGTTAGATGAAAGTGCTAATTAGAAGTTACTCACCTTTTGGGCGGAAACGTGCACGAAAGAAATGTGTAGTCAGAAAATTGCGGAAAAAATACGGATGGCATGGGGCAGCATACCGGAGTTATTCCCGGCCATTAAACCATCTGCACCCTACATAGGAACAGCGAGAACAAAAACAACTACTGGGGCACAGGTTTATACGGCCTGCTGTTGTCGGATGTGTCACCCGAGGCCGAGATTAGATTGCGGAGTAGTAGCCGAGGCAAACGGAGGTAGTAGCGGAGGCTAGCGGAGGTGTTTGTGCAGGCTTGATGCACAGCCTCATCAAAATCTTTCTTCCTCCCATTCGGTTCCTTCCTTGCCCCCCTTCTTTCTGCCCTTCGAAACAGCCCCAAACCCTCTCAAAACATTGTTCTGGTGAGACTAAGCCCACCTTGTTGATATACAACCTGGCTAATCCTCTGTAGGTAGTCTCTGCAGAGGTTCTGACCCGTGTCCAATACGCGGTTCAAACCGCGACCAAAACGCGTTTCGTCTCGCTTCAAAACACGCCAAAACGCGATTTGTAAGTCTACCATACAGTGGGCCTCTGTGGACTTCCCATTCGCTAATCCTCTGCCTGCAGAGGATTTTTACCTCAGCACACAACACCCATTTTCTGACCAACCACGCTTCAAAACGCGCTTTAAGAGCGACCGTATGTCACCCTGGTCCCCTTTCGTTCTCCAACTAATGTGATGTAGAGCCCTCCGACGTTTCTTTTTTTATCGCTTGTTTTTTGCATCTGTTTCTCTCTCTTGGGAGTTTTGCTTTCTTTCTCCTCACCCTTGATCCCCTAACACATGGCTCAGCCCCTAGTGCGTGCACCGCCGCCACCTCCACATGCGCCGTAGCCACCTCCACACGCACCGCAGTTGCCGCTGCCGCCAAGGCATCCCCTGCACATGCACCGCTCCTGATCCCGCAGCAACCACCGCTGTGACTGCAGCCCCCCCGTGCGTGTGCACCGCTGCCCCAACCCCCACATGCACAGCCGCCACCTCTGCCCCCTGTGCCATGCGCTCCACTTCTGTCGCCGCCTCCACGCAACCCCAACCTGCGCCTCTGCAGCCCGAGTCGTTCTCGGCGGTGACCTTCGAGATGTCCTGAGGCAGGGGGAATTTCGCGCAATTTCCCTGCCCCCTCCGCCCCAGCTACGTGCCCATACCGGTTCTCCGGCGTGGAGGACGAGGAGGTCATTCTGAACACGTGGTGTGATCATAGGGACGAAGGCCAAGGGGAAGGCAGTGGAGGAGGAGGATGAGGAGGATAAGCTGGTGGAGGAAGAGGTTTCGAACCCACCATGCTGCTCGTGGGGGGGAGAAGAGGGGGTAAGACCAAATTCAAATCTAACTTTAATAGAGAAAAGGTTTTTAGTTTTTTGGGGTTTTTTTTTTTTTTTTTACTTTCTCTGCTCCGCAGCTCCGCAACCCTGGATGCTGCTTTATTACAGGGTGTTTGTCTAGGTGTTGTGCTGTTGTTTCCATATTATGGCAGCAACTGTACGCGGTCCTAGGTCTTATAATTAAAATAATTTGAAAATAAGCCTCACTGCTACGCTGGCTAGGTGGTACCACCCTGCTGGCGAGTACCCAGCAAAGCGTTGTAGCATTCTTTCCCTGCTCCGCACCCCTTTTGCCTTTGCCTTGCGGTGGTAGCTACGACCACTACTCTTGCGTGCGTAGCCAAGCAGCGCAGCACTGCTGGGTTGGTGTAGCAGCGCAGCACTACCACGCAGAGTGGTACCGCGCAAGCAGTGCTGGCTACCCGCAGTGCTATATCGTTCTTTCCCCCTTTGGTTGCTCTGCCTTGTGTGCTATTTCGACTTTACTAATTTAAGTTTTAGTAAACTAACCCACTACCACATCCAAGACCAATGGGCAAACACTCAAAAAAGAAGAGATCAAGTATTGCTAAAATTGGTCGTTATGCATCTTCTCTTCTAGACGATGAAGATATTGCTCTCTCTCTGAAATTACATCTCCAGGCTGTTGCTGCAAAAGATCGTCACTTTCGAGCAAGCACTGTTGTTGATTTTATCAAGGCAGAGGAAATGCAAGCAAAGCTTGAAAAGAAGGGTGTTGCAAATTGAGCAGCACAGTTCATCTCAGCATATGCACAAGGGCTGAATGGATCACACATATCTCTTGTTGACAAGAAGTACAAGAGCTTTGGAAAGGTCACAGGAGTCACTCAGTTGCAACTTCAGAGTCTGAAAAGGGAGTACAAGAGCCATAGGATGTTGCCACCTGATGTAGTTAGAGATATTAAGGCTGAAGTTGATAGATAATTTTTGTTTTTGTGTCTTTGGCTGCATTTTAATTGATTTTTTTTTTCAACATCCGAAATTTGAAACTGTGACGTGTGATGTCACGCGTTACAGTCACGGCTTACAAAGAGTGCTGGGTTCCCACAGCCTCCACCTTAGACTCAAATCTCACCTGCATACTAGAAAACGCTGGCATCGGCACCGAAGCTTGTTGACTCAGAGCCCGCCTAGCCCACGCGGTTTAACACAGTGAATATAGTCAAATCTCGCCTATATACTGAAAAATGCTGCCATCCCCTGCGTACTAGAAGACGCTGGCGTGGCAGACCTGGCTTTGGTAGTGTTTTTCAGGAAACAGGTCGAAACTCCATGAATCGCAGAGGTCTCCGCTCAACGTTCCGCGTGAGTTGAAAAAAAAAAGAGCTGGCGGCGTTTCGACGAAGAGGGAAGGTTACCGCCGTAAACACTTGTATGGCACATTAATTAACCGCTCTTTAAGATTTTGCTTGTTCGGCTGTGCTATATCCCCATGTAACCATTCTCCTTTTGTTCTTCCTCTGCTCTTGCTCTTCAATTAACCCCTTTTGTGCCCCACTGCCTGTGCTTCTCAACACGGCCTTTTCATTTGCGCTGGAACAGCTGACCTGCGCGCAGTCCTTCCTTGACAAGCCGCAGCAGACCGCAGTCGCTGCTGTCTACGGCGCAGCGATGCAGTCGTGAGGCCACGTAACCCTTCCGGCAAACTCTTGACATATATAAAAGCCGCCTGCTGTCGTTGGATCCCATTCTTTGCCCACTTCGCTCGTCCTCAACATTAATTCTGGCCCCGATCTGATTTTTCAAACATTCTGTCTGCTGGGTACTGGGCTTCGACTCAAATCTACTGCGCTATCTCTGGGCTGTCGCAGCCTTCGCCTTTTCACCCCTCCGCTCTCGCTTCCGGCGGTACTCATTCGGGGAAGTCATGAATGTCGACAGAAAAGCCCACCGCTCAAACAATTTCTGCGTCAACATTCTCCCTTGTTGGCGGTGTATATTTGTATTTACTGTGTAGGTGTCCCTTGCATTTCATCCTTCCTCCATTCATTCTTTCCGAAAGGCCTGGGATTTCATGGTAAGAAATTCGATCCGGGTATCCGAGGTTCTTCACATTTGTTGCAGGCAGCGTTCAACTATTTGGCCGAAGCGCGGAGGTATCCACTCGTGAGTCAGCGGTATCCAGTGACTTGATTCCCCGGTGAATTGTTCTAGTCTGCAAACGAGCATACACATTGGATACGTCGTTTGACTGGTCGGCTCTCAGTGGAGCTCGTGCGATGCGACAATTTTTTATGGCCAATCGATCCCCACCCAATGGGACGTGATTGGCCAGCAAAATATCCATTGGGTGCACCCGAGGCCCAGAGGGTGGTCAACTTGTTGTCAATTGGACAATATCACACTACATGCCGCTTTTATCTGCAACAACATCTTACCATCTTCATTTCCCCCTTGGCCACTGTGAACCTCAAAGCGGTGTCTCGCTTTTCTTCGAGCCGGCTCTGTGAGGATGTTGTCGAGATTGCCTCATCATCATATGATGTGGAACATCTTGCTCATTCTAGCGGCTGGTACAACCCGAATTTCAGAAGACCACCTGGAAGAGTCATGAAGAACGGCTGGACTCGGTATTTAGTTCATTCTTTGTGATAATCTGTGCTAATTTTATTGGAACGACAAGTTTCCGGTCCGGTGATGTATGGAATGGCAATGTCTTGCTGCCATGGTCGGCGGATGAGGAATACGGATTTGGAAATAATGACTCCAACCCCAACTACTGGCTAAGTCAAGCAAATCATATTTTCCGCCGTCTCCATATCACATCTAATTTCGTGCGAGCTCAGGCAGCGAGCTTGCGAGCCGCCTGAGTGGAAGGCAAGGTAGCACGGACGAGATAGCGTAGACTTCGCCTCACGTGTAGATTAGATTGTATGCTACAATCTAATCTGGTAGGGGCACAGCCCCAAGCTTCTTCTCCGTGCACTCGACAGCAAGTCTAGCAAAAGTTCTTCCTGCTCGTCCCCGTCCACATCGACGCGTTTTTCGCGTTTTTCGAGCACCCAAGTCCTCCGCTTACTTGATCTCTGCGCTTCCTAAGTCCCCAGCTCTCTAGCTTTACTGGATTTGGTTCTTTCACAAACCACCACACTCCCCGCCGTCTTCTTTCGACCCAGACAGGATGCCTGCGAACGACCAGACGACTCGTACCTCCGCTTGTGGGCTCCCTCTCCCCCTCCCGGCGGATTTCGACTTCCGTGCTTACCGCAAGACGCCGTCTGAGCTCGTCGCTCCGGACGACATGTCTCTGCGCGAGAAGAACGCGGACAAATTGCCTTTCGAGCGCGCCAACGAGACGAGCTCACGACTCACCAGAGCGTACGAGGCGGCTGCCGGATCCTCTGCTGGGGTAGGCGATCGGGATGTCGGCACCCGCCTCAGGCCCTCCTTTTCCTTCTTGGATGAAGAGAAGGTGCTGCTCGTAGCCTCGAAGGATGTCGTGGACGCGGATGCCAGCCCGACGACAACACCATCCGCCCGCGCGCCGACCGTCCGTCCATGGGCGAATGGGTGGGCACGTTGTGGACCAAGGGACGCTCGCGAGTCGCGCATGACGTTCACTCCTACCACTTCCCCGAACTCTAATACTACCCCTCCTTCCTCCGACTCAGCGTTGCAGGTCAAGGAGGACTCAGTAGCGCCTGTCGTCCTGCGCAACAACGGCAGCAATGGCAGCAACCGTCCTCGCACGACACGCAGCATCTTCGGCAAACTCATCATCTCCATGCTGAACGGCAGCCGGCAGAGCATCGTTGAGGACGCTCCGAATACCGCGTCCGGGTCATCCGACACAGCACGCACACAGCACGACCGCACGATGTCTCTGTCATTCTGTCATCCGCATTCACGTCGCTTGTCCAGACCGCGTTCTCGCCCGTTATCGCCGCGGCTCCGCACCTCACCACCACCCTCCACACCGACACTTCCAGCGCAGATTCCGCGTCCGTCAAGACGAGCGGGGCGCAGTCGACGCTGTGGACGCGGGACGACGTACTCGAGCCGCCCGCGCCGCCCCTCATCCCGGGGGCATGAATCCGGCTCGCTGATCGCGAGTCGGTCGCAGCTTACTGAAAGCATATGCGCGTTCGGGCACACCAGCTGTCAATGACTTCATCGCGAAAGAAGACCTCCCTCCAAGATTTTGACATGGCCCCGGCCATGGCAGAGCTGGTGAGTCTTGATTTGGATCGTCCTACCCCTCCCCGCCTTAGATGGCATTCCCCCTCCTTCGTCTTTCTCCTCGTTCCTCGCGTAGTCTGGTCCCTGCATACAGGGACCAGCTGCACCTCGTGGGCTGGCCATTGCCCATCGGCGATACAGCTTCCTCTCCTCGTCTCGGCTCAAGGGGCAGGTGCTATTTGGCGCTGTGGTACCCTAGCCTGCTGGTCGGTCGCTTTACGCGACGCAGCTCCTCATTGCTTCACTGGTTTAGGCGCCTTTGACCTTTCCCCGCCTTTGATGGCATTCCCCCTCGTTTTCATCTCTCCTCGTCTTCGTCCTCGTGCAGTCTGTTCTCTGTTCACGGAGAGCAGCTGTTCCTCGTCGGCTGGTAATCACCCTTGGTGATTTCAGCTTCTTCGTCTCGCCTCGAGCTAGGGGACGGGCGTCCTCGGCGCTGTTGTCTCCTAGCAGGCTGTTCGTTGTTTCACGCAACACAGCTCTTCTCGACTGGTCAGGTGTCCCAGCGGCGTCGCAGTCTCTTCGATTCGTGGTGTAACACTGGTGTTTGTTCCCTGTATACAAGGAACACTCGCTCCTCGTGGGTTTGACATTGCCGTTCGGCGATGCATCCCTCTCTCCTCGTTGCGGCTTAGCCGGCTGCTCGTCTGCTCCACGCGACACAGCTTCCTCGACTTCTTTACTGGTCAGGCGTCTTTACGGCGTCGCAGTCATTGCTCGGGGGTCAGTCGTCCTGTGGACGCAGACCCTTCCCCTCGTTCGGTCAGGCGCGGTTGGCCGCCTCCGATCTTTTCCTCTCCTCATGATCTTTCATGTGGAAGATCATCATATTTTTCTTCATATTCATCCTTGCGGCAGCTCAGCGCGCGTCGGCTCCTCGTCTATCGGCAGATTCAGGTCTCTGACCGGGACCTCGCCTCTCTCTTACACTCGTCCTCATCTTCTCCTCGTCATCGCTCACCCATCACCTCGTTTCAGGTCGCAAACGCGCCGCCCGGTACACAGGCCTGCGCGTTCGACATCAAAGCTTTCCATTGTACGTGTGCGGTCCTCCCGGACTGCAAACCACTTCGACGGCACGTTTCCATCTGGATCACTGCCATTCTTTGGGTACATCGTCGGCCGGCAGCAACGCAGGCCAAACGTGCAACACCCTAGTCGACATTTGGAAGGCAGAAATCCGTAAAGACGGCGACGTCAAGAAATATGAAGACGATCTCCCATCATTCGATACCCCCGGGCTGGTCGGTCGTTTTCAAGAAAATGGCTACATCTACCGTTTCGACAGGCTCACAATAGCTGCGTCCATCGACCCGATCAACACTCTGGCATCCGACGAAGACCGGTTCATAGTTCGCCGACTGGGTCGTTTTCCTGGGTTTGGACTGGAACTTCCCCGAGAGCTGTGTCTCCCTTCCCATCGACAAGCGTTTGAAACACCTCGCGCGCGTCCAAAGCATGAAGACTGGCATCGAGGCCCACCAACCTTTCGTCCCCCTCGAACTGCAAGAGCTCCATGGAGCTCTCTGCTACATCTGCTTTGTCTATTTAGAAGGCTCCTCGCACCTCTCAATCATATCGAACGCGATGAAGGGATTCCGCGGGAATCAATTCATGGAACGCCACCTCTCGTCCTCGATGCTCGACACTCTCATCTGGTGGGAAAGGTTGC
The DNA here is from genome assembly GCA_029378375.1 of Mycena olivaceomarginata. Classification (NCBI taxonomy): domain Eukaryota; kingdom Fungi; phylum Basidiomycota; class Agaricomycetes; order Agaricales; family Mycenaceae; genus Mycena; species Mycena olivaceomarginata. The sequence continues at coordinate 141,075 of JARKIC010000839.1, forward strand.
TGCTACAGCCCTCCTTCACCCGCAAATTTCTCCCGTTAGGCAAGCTTCGGGACTTCGGCATCTATATCGACGCGAGCACGTCCTGGGGAGTAGAGATCGTCGTCGGCGAGCGCTGGTACACGCTTAAACTTGGGGGGAGGCCGATGCTGCGCACGGCATAACTCGTACTTTCTTTTTTATTTGTATTTTCCCTTTAACCAAAAATAAAACACCAACTGTTCAGGGTGCTTTCCACAAGATAACGCGGCTCTGCCCAGTACATATACGAAGAAATTCGGACATCCCCGGCCGAATTGATTGCCGCCCACCCACAGTATCGCTGCCAGATGTATCGAGGAACCCAATGAGGCAACCTCTTCGCATTCTACCAAGCAATGTCAGGGCAAAACTTCAGTTTAGCTTGCTGTTGGTGAGAAGATGCTCGACTGCCATGTTGAGCTGGAAGGTGAGATTGTTTGTTCCATGGATAAATGGAAGTCTGAGGGGTCTTTTAGATGAGAATAGCGGTTGGGTTAGTAAACTAAAATGCATCAGCGGGGTCAAAACACGCTCAAACAGGATGCGCAGCCTTTTCCGGTACTTGCACTACACCGAACAGCAGCCTGAAGCCCTGCGGTCAAGTGGGTGTTCATTCAAAGCAGAAAGATTGCAGATTCAATATGGGGCTGCAGCTGATGAGTCTATAGCACCAATGAAACACCAGACAGCGAGTTTTGAATTGGCATGCTGGCAGCAGTGGATGGACATCACGCAAGGACTGGGGAGCATCACCATCATGCTTCTGGGATAATAAAACATTGTAGAATGGGAGTCTTGCCGCAATGTGCACACCTACATATAACAGGGATACTTTATTGCCATGATTTTGGCATGCATCTCAACACCGACAGTACAGACATTATGGAGCAGGGTGAATTGGGTTTTAAGACTCCAAATACCTGTCAGTGAATTTTTACAGCACTCTAGAACCAATGGGGCACACACAATAATGAAACAGTGGATGTGTTGGAAAGCCACGTGAATGTGTTGGAACACTGGATCCAGTCGCACCAGAACCTTCTGGAACACGGATTGGAGATAGGAAAGGGAGTGTGGGTGGGTTTGTCAAAACCCAGATCCGAAAGGTTTACATGTTGAGCCAGAACCCCATGCTCTTTCAGCCGGATTTTGTTTTGGAAGACCTACAGAGCCTATAAGTAATGTAGGGCACAAAACATTGGCATTAAACCAACTGGGGATTAGCCAAAATCCGGTAATGGCTGCAAACAACTAGACCTCATAGATGACAGCCAAGAGTAGTATATCATATGTGGATGCTCTTACCCTGATCGGATGTATATGTTGTGGCTGTGCTTGTCTTGCGTACGCAAGGCTTCGGATAATACCGAGAATTTGATGCGTCCGGCGACATCTTTTAGATTACATAATCAATAAATTCATTGGATTGGGCTCTTAAAAAGAACATGTATTTGGTTGCTGCTGGCTGCCGGTCAATTGAACTCGCAACAGAAGTCACTGCCTTTGCGTAGCCGGCGAGGGGTTTGAGAGTGCGTTTTTGAGTCAGATAATCCCAGATTTTGATTCTCTTCCCGATCCTTGCTGCTATGTGGGTTCCATTAACCGCAACAGATTCGATCTCTTGGGAATTCTGAGTCAGATCAATAGCATCACTTGGGACGTTCTTGTCGGAAAGGTTCCACACAGTGATACGGCTGTACGAGGCTGCCACGAGAATGCGAGGCTCCATCACCATGGCGAGGGAGTAAATGAGCTTCTGCGCGCGAACTAGCGCTGTGTCCAGATATGTGGTGGATATATGTATACAAATTTTTCCTCGGAGCCAGATACAGCAACACCATCCTCCAAGAATATCACGGCGGTTACTCGCCCTGTGTGGCCACGGAAAGGGGTCCAGCAACTCTGGACATCCCAAAATGTGACGGTTCCGTTTTTGCAACCAGTGATGCAGATCGTGCCCATCGGGGACAGTACAACACAGGTGACCGCGTCGCTGTGTGGGAAAGTTGTGAGTGTATTGTGACCCCTCATATCCCAAACTGATGCATCCCCGTCTCGGGAGCCGCCAACGAGAAGCATGTGGTCGTTCGAAAATGCCAGCGAGGTTGTGGCCTTCGAGGAAGGATGATTCGTGAATGGCATTAGGACTGGTGCGCTGGACTCGAGATTCCACAATTGAACGGTACCGTCGTACAAAGCGGAAGCAACATAGCCGTCCTGTATGAATAATGTTCAGAGTATTCCGTCGACGTGGCCCTCAAAGGAACCGCCGATTTCGTCGCCGTCCGGTAGATACACGATGGGTGCTGGAACGGCACTACACCCATGTCGGAGACCATCAGCGGTCTGAATGATGAGCAACGCGCAGGGCTGTACCAATGGAGAGTACATTTGGCAGATCTTTGAACTTTGAGGAGTGAACACCATCACCGATAAATAAACATGTGGAGCACTCTTTCTCATGCACTGTTGGAAGATTTTGACAAACAAAACTGCATCTTGCCACCAAGGCACCGAGAGCGGCCCTATTCTTGCTCATCGGAAGCGGCCTGGCACTCCGCACGCAATTTTCTGCGGCTGGCACTAGTTTAGCCCTGAACTCTGATTTAACTGGAAACATCGGCAACGTCAAAGGCACCAACGGCAAATTTCCTGTCTTTGCACACACTTTCGATCAGAAGGTTCTGCAGGATGCAGTAGCCATCTCGCCAGATTACGCCGACCTGGTTTTGCTGGGGACCCGGCAAGCCATGGCCGGTTTGGAGATCACACTGTCCATGTTGCCGGATGGAAGTTTCAACATGTCTGGCGTGAAAGCATTCATGAACGATGTCGGGAATAGCCAGTGAGCATTGCCTTTTTGAAAAATATCGCACAACTGAAGCATTCGAACTAGACGGGTGAATCCAACAGAGACCATCTACGCTGCGCTCCCTGCTTTTATGTATTTGGATGCCAACATCACCGGTGTACTGCTTGAACCTCTACTGGAATATCAAAGTTCATCAAGCTATGGCAATTCATATGCAGCACCGGATTTGGGTTTGTGAAGTTGACGCTGTGTCTATCGATCAGCGTATATTGAATCCTATTCAGGGACAGCTTTCCCGTCAGTTCCCGGGAATCCCGACAATAATGTCATATACGGCGTATAAAGTAAGGATTCTGCTCTGGAAACCATTATACTGAGCGTCGCCCAGATTCAGGTAACATGCTGATTCTCGTCTTGGCGCATGCCCGAAGCACCGGAGATGGCTCTCTGATTGTCAAATACGTAGGTCATATTGCTCTATGTTTTCTGACTTGACATTTACGATGAAGTAAGCGATGGGCTGATTATTGACTTCGAATGTGTTGGTCCCTGAGCAACAGTACGTCTTTCCATATCTCGGGCCATACGCAGATGCTGACTTGAGCAGGATCTCAGCGGATGACACAGGACTCACCCAATGTCACAAATCTCGCTCTCAAGGGCATCATTGCCATCCAAGCGATGGCCGGAATCAGCCAGATCATGGGTTAGACACCAGATGTACAGAAATACGAGGTACGTGAACGTCACACACGACAAAACTTACGCAGGGATATTCTGTTTAAATGGGGACTCCACTTTTGGACTAATGTACAACTTGTTGGCCGACAAACTGTTGAAACTGAATGTTGTTCCAACGTCGTTAAGAACATCATTCTACGCCCTCGTGGCCTAACTACTAACTACTCACGTCAGATATATACTGCCAAATCGACCACTCTATCAAATAATCCAGCTCAAGGTTGCTTTTTCTGCCATTATGGAGGCAGCATCTGACAAACCCATAGCTTTCGGGTTTGCTCTGAGCAGCGAGAGCAACTCGAACACTAGGTCTGGTACGACTTTCCTCAAAGTGCTTGGCTGATGTCTTGTCCAAACAGACTGGACTATTTTCAGTCCCGCGGCAGCACCAGACATAGAGACCCGGAATCTGCTCATTTCCGGAGTCCACAAATATGTGTCCCCTAATCTCACCAACGGAACGTTTCCGACACTGTTCAATGTCCTGACTGGGTTGGGTCCAGGAGCCGGCGTTTCTCCGAACGGGTTCGGAAGGTACGTTTAATGTCTCGTAATTCAAGTCCGTGAACTCATTTCAACTAGCCCGGCACAAGGAGCGATGTTCTCGGTACTCGCTTTGAAGTGCGTTATTCCGAATCTTTCTTCTTAATCGCTGGTCATGTGCATTATTATCCTTCTAGTGTTGCCAACAAAACTGTCATTGTACCGTTGCCGCCTGCCTCAAGGTCGAAGACAGGCGCGATTGCGGGCGGGGTCGTAAGCAGAGTCGTTTTCTACTCCTTTCGGGCATTGTCGTCGTCATCTTCCTGCGGGGGCGGAGGCATCGGCAAGCGGCTGACGGAGCACCTCAGCCTTATATGACCGCTGTATTCGGCGGCTCATTCATGGCACCCACAAATCCGTCGTCGAATTCGCTCCCTGTACCGCCCTCGCGCCCGCCTGGTGCTGGATCGCCGTTCATTTCCCCTAAGGCCGCGTTGATGAACAGAGTTCCAGGTCACGTCGCGCCAGAACCAACATTTCCGCCTGCGTCGTCTCAGCCGCCGAGCTCAAGCATGCCGTACAGAACTGAGGCGCTGCGTTCCGAAATGGAGCACCTGCGGCACAAGGTCGAGCAGCTGTGTGCGACGCAAGGGGTCCAAACAATGCGGATTCAGAGGGCCTGAATTGAATGAGTGGTTGCCGGTTATGTATTGACGACAAGAGTGGGGGAGATAACTCTCGGAGTCGGGTGGGTCGTGCAGAGAGCAAAATCACAACAGCAGCGCAGACTCGAAGAAAAATAATTTCTTGAACTGTTAAGTACATCGCAGGGGGTCGAACCCTGTCTCGCCTGACTGGAATGGATGAAACAATCCGGCGCATGTTCCGTACACCTCAATGTGTCTATCTTCTCTCTATTCAAGGGAATCAAATGTAAATAATTGAATGAAAAAGGCGACACATTGTAATTACAGAGAGTTCGAAGGAGGGCTGGAAGGCTGTAGGGTTCTGAGTTTAGTTGGTTGTGGGCGATTGACAAACAATATACGGGCGGGGATGAGACGTTAGCCCGGCCTAAGCGAAAAAAACGCCGTCCCTGCAGCCGTGAAAGTGCATCGTGGGAATCGAACCCTTCTCGCAAAACCAATGAAGGATCGACCCAGGAGATTCGAACCAGCGGCATCTTTGTGGATTACATCATCACTAAATTCATTAGATCGGGGTCTTAAAAAGACTTCAAAAATCTAATGAACTCAGCCACTATTTTCATTAGCATCGTCAAAACGCACTGATAAGTTTCGCCAACTCAAAACCTGGATCCGATCGATGAAAAGAACGATCACTTTACTACGTAAAGTACTCGTAACTGCGCAAGAAATGGAAACATGCAGGAATCAACATCTGTTGGCTCGAGGCGGTCGCCCTTGAGCTATGTTTCCTCTTCCTCGAACAGCTCGCATTCAAGGACATCCACGTCCTCGTTCGATCGGACAACAAAGGCGCGATCGGCGCTCTCACTAAGGGCCGATCCCCTAACTTCGACATCAACCTCTGTGCTCGTCGTGCATTCGCGGTCAAGGCCGGTTGTTGCATCACAACCAAGATCATATACGTCGCGTCAGCCGATAACATCGTGGACGCGCCCTCGCGTGGTCTTCCCTCTCACCTCGTCGACAAGAATCGCCTCAAGAGAGGTTTCCACCTCCCTCACGATCTTTGAAGTGTCTTCATCGACGAGGATGGACCTCCTCGAACGGACTGAGCGTGCATCGTGAGCTCCTGTCGCTCTTTTTCGATACGGTTCGCGGTCTGCATTCACTACCTCACCTCTCATCGCTGCGGCGCTCCGCCCCGCCATCCGGACGCACAGCCCACCATGATGTCATGACGTCATCACCTCTTTCTCTTGCCTCGCTCGCGTTTTGTCCTAGACTTACCTTCGTCTTCCTCGGCTGTGCTGGAACGCTCGCCTCAACGGACGTCTTTCCTGCATCGCAGGTATGCCAAGCGCACCGCGCTCTTTCATTCATCATCTCTGACTCTCTTCGAGCCGTTCGGCTCCTCTCGTTCGTTCATCAGCTCATCGGACAATTGGCCCTCATCACGGGCTCTTCAAGCCCTTGGCTTCGCCTCTCGCTAAAGTTTCGCTCACTCGCGCCAGAGAAATTGGCTCCCTGAGCACATCGGCCCCTCATTCCGCCATTCCACACCTCCCATCCGTCGCCTCCTTGTCCTCCCACATTCTCCACCCGCTTCGGACCAGATTGCCGGCACCACCAGGAGGGTCCTCGGCAGTGGCCGCGAGAGGGATTCGCAAGCTCGCCTCGGCTGTCCAGCCGCCCAAAGTGGCTCGTCGTGCCAGGATAAGGGACCGCATCCCGGAGAACACTTTTCGACCTCACGTCCCCGCTGCCCATCGCATTCTCCTATGGACGACGCCGTACTCTGTCCGCGCTTTCGAGGCCATGGATCAAGAAGGCGCCACCGCGGCAATGCAATCGCGTGTCCTCGAGGCCATGCTGGACGCGCCGTTCCAGAAACGTTGGAGTCGTACGCGTCCGGGCTGACGCGCCTCACCCAGTTCTGCGACAGGCTGGGAACGCCGGAAGAGGCACGTATGCCTGCGAGTCGTCACCCTCCTCGCTCTCTTCGTCGCCGAGGCCCGTGGCACATACACTGGTAAGTGCATTTGCAACTGGCTGAACGGCCTGCACCTCTGGCACACCTACAATGACGCGCCATGGCATGCGCCCCCCGCGCGGTCCCATCACTCGCACACACCTCCGCGCCTTCTGCCGCTCGCTCCACCTCAACTTCCCGTATGGTGCCGCCGCTTGGTCCAACGCTCTCGCGCCATACTCCGGTTGTCGACGACTTGGAGAGGTCACCATTCGCAGCCCGCCGAGTTCTCCAAGCTGCGAGACACATGCAGGGACACGCGCATCTCGGAGACGGTTACGGCTGGACGCCGCGTACTCAGCATTCATCTCGTCTGGACGAAGACCATTCTCTCCCTTGGGGGAGAGTGCATTCTGACGGAAGTCTTCGGGGAGGACGCAGATCTCTGCCCGATGTGGGCGTGGAACAATCACTGTCGCGTCAATCACTCTCCTCCTCCGGACACTGCCCTCTTCGCGTATTGCATACCCTCTGGCTGGCGCATGATCACCAAAGATGCTCTTATCAAATTGTCGGCCCAGGTATTCAAAGCCGCCGGGCTCGAGCTCGTTTTTGGACACAGCTATCGCATTGGTGGCTCCCTCGACCTCCTTCTTGCCAGTGTTGCACCCGAGATCATCATGAAATTGGGTGGATGGACGTCTTGGTGTTTCTTGATATATTGGCGTCACCTCGAGCGCGTCATTCCCCTCGCTCTCGCTCGCGCTTGGGATAAGCCCATTGCAGAATTCGCTCAATCTCATGGTTTCGCTTCTGACGCTGTGTCTCTCGACTTCAATTAACTGTTCTCTCCTCGTTTACATTTGTAACACTTGTCTTCGTTTTCAATCGACTATTTATTGATACTTTCGGTCTGACCTGTAAGGTCTACAATTTGGTTTTCTTCTCCTTCGCTTTGCCGTGGTGTGGGGCCCTCGGGCCCTCCTTCTGTTGCCCTCGCACGCGCCGTTGGCGCTTGGTTGCTGCGCTCCGTTTGGGTGGCTTCGGGTCTCCTTCATCAGACCCGTGGTTGCCTTTGCGTACGGGTTCGGCCTCTTCCGCGTTCCTTCTCTCCGACGCGCTTTCCCGCAGATCTCCCTCTGCGTTGCAAAGCCCCTCGGCCGGAACGGCCGATCCCCCTGCAAACCACACACACACCTTCTCTCTCCCTGAGTCTGCGTAGCGGACACGCAGCACATACTGATAGAGTAGTCCGGTCGCACTGGGTAGGGGGAACAACGAAGCTACCCCTCCCCCCGGGCAGGACAATACAATACGATTCAGGTATGGCATACGGTTCCTGAGGTTCACCAAATCCTGGTCAAATCGTGTGCATTCGGGCCGCGGGAGCTCGAGAAGAAAAATGCTGATTTCGTGAATCAAATTGAGCGCCGGCGCGGTGGATAGCATTCCCAAGGTGACGGATATCCCATTGTCTCCATCAATGGATAGGACGGTGAGACGTCGGAGTGCCACAAATGGCCCAAGATGTAGTCTTTGATATGGCCAATCTGTCGAAGAAACAAAATTTATTGACATTCATCGTGCACGGTGGATCAGATGTGTCGAGCATAAACCAAAAGCTCCACGCGAGCGATGCATCTGGTGTCGTTCCACCCAAGTTGAAAGAGAATTGCAATTACTACTCATAAGTATTGATGATGTGAGAAAGTAGATATGAATGAGCATACTAGAATAAAATGTGTAAACATACTTGAAGATTTTGAGCCAATCTCAACATCAAAACAAAATCTACTCTCCCAGAGGCGCGGAGCGTGGCGTCACAGCTGACGGTCAAAGGTCCCAGTGAATGGACTGTGCTCAATCATGACGGCGTGGACGTACTGGTGTATACTATTTTTAAAACAGCTGTAAATGCGCGCACAGCCGGCAGAGGCAGCTAAGGAGTTCTCCGAGTCTGTCATCGGGGAGGAAAATATCATTCCCGCCAATTTCTGGTCCGAATTAGACGAAAACAGCGTCCGAAATCTGATTTATAGCGTAAATCAGCGCGTTTTTTTGGTTTGTCAAGCAAGGTACGAGCTAGAAATGATGAAGTGTCTGTCAAGAGAGACTACATTAAAGGTAGTGATTGCGAGTTCCCGTGCATTTCCTCCATCCTGATGCGCCTGAGTGCCGCACCTGCTCAGATTCTTTATTCAAATTCGTAATGGTAACCTATTGACATTATTGCGAGCGAAGCGAGCAATTCTACCTTAAATGCACGTGAGGATGGGGGAGGGCTAGAATATGCTGCAAACACGAACAAACCTGTAAGTAGGTGGCTGACAATCCGTGAAAAAAAAAATGCTCTCAAAATCATTCAATTCAGAAGCTTTCTGCCTGAGAGTGGGCTCAATGGACGCCATTTTCCTAGGTGATTCGAACGATACCGGAATGAAGGTAGACGGATACCGAATATTGCGTTTGAATTCAGACCAGTGTGTAATCATGTTTTGTAATGTGGCTGTGACTCGGGTAAAGCCGCTTCGCGAGCACCCGGCGCTTTCGGCGGACCCCTAATGGTTAGTTCGCGGACCACTGGGTGCGGGCACCTAATTTAGGCATTCAGGCTTTACTTTACGGCGCGGAGTTTGACGTTTGCGGGTAGAAAGAGCTTGGTGCGTGCGGGATTGTGTGTTGCGGCAGGCCAAACGGCGTGCATTCAGATCAATTTAACCTCCACAATCTCGGTGTCCACAGCACCGCGTCCTCGTCGCCCCCGTCACTGGCTACCCACCACCCTCGCGAATCTCTTTGGAGGTAAAGTCTTGCTACCAATTGGAAAGCCAGTGCACCGCGCTCAAGTTGTGTCTGAGGAAGGCCTTTACATGGAGCTCCTCGCAGCTGAGTACAGTGCCGAGGAAGCCCATGCGAGGGTGCAGGAGTGAATAGGTCTAATACCTTTTTGGGAATTAACCCTTAATTTAACCCTTTAAGTGCAACATTGCGCCGTGCGACATCGCCCTCATTTCCCCACCTTTGCACCCTACCGGCACTCTTTCCACGATCGCATTTTCTATTCGAACTCCCAAGGCGTTTTCACCTTCTTCCCTTCCAAAAATCAGCCTACCAGATGGGATCACCGACCCGTTTCACGAATCTACGGGCGGGACAATTCCCTCTTCTTCAGCAGACTCCGGTAATGATCATCACTACGCGAAGTCCATCCCACTCTGAAGAAGGGATACAAGGCACGTATGTCTGAAGCGGTCATTGTCGCGCCCTTGGCACGAGACGCGGAACACCAATCCGGGTAGTTTTAATTTGCTGCGAGAACGGTGACCAACACGTTTGCAAAGAACATAGAGGAGGGCTAGAGGGAGAAATACTGAGTGGTCACTTTGCAGGGGAACATAAAGGGGGAACGGGAAGACCCTCGTTTATGCCGACGCCTCGGCCCCACACTCGTTGTTATACCCCCAGTCCACTCTACTATCGTAGACGCTCACACTCATTCACCTCTGTTTCATCTTAACGATCACTTCCAAATAGCTACAAACTTGATTAGGTATATAAAGCTCTAGCGTAGATCAGATACCTCGGTTAATCTACAACTTACGCCAGTCACTCTCGCATTGACCACCTCAAACCTCGTGTGCCGGACTACCCTCAAGCTCTCCGTTACACAGGGCCTGTGCTTCAGATTTTTCAAGCTTAAGCCAGGCCCTCAAGCCCGGGCTTCAGTACAACCTATAAACGTGGACTTCACTTCGAATTTTTGACTTGAAAATTCGTGTATCCGGTCAGTCTGTTACTACCATTATGTCAGAAAACTTCACTGCCTATCAAATCTTACAATTAACGGCTTTCGGCGAGTACTCCGAAGTTTTGGGGCCTTCCATTACATTGAAACCTGGGCACCAATAAATCTGAGAATATTCGGACGAGTCCAAGTCATGCAGAACTAAAAATCACTCTCCAACGTTTTACGAGGGAGCATCGAGAAGGAGGAAAACAGGACCCACAAAAAAGTCGAAAATCAAGACGCATATGTACGGCTAAGTCGTCCACGCCCTCGCTTTGTTATATTTCTTCGTCGTCCCTGTCACTGCGCACCGCCTCACCAACGACTCTCGTCCCCTTCTCTGCGCATTCTCCCCGTCCAGCCAGCCGATGACTGAGCATGGTCTGACCAACTCACACACTTATCGTTTTGCAGTCGCCCTCGGAGTTGCCAGCTTGATTTATTCAGCTCACGCGATCAGACGCGCCGCTTGCGTATCACCATGCTCTCCTGATGGGCGTCCGGGACGCCCATCACTCCACAGAGGACAAATCTCACACGGTTGCCGGGTAAATCCCTAAGACTGGTCCTAAATAATTAATTCATGATTACCTCTGGGCACTTGTTCAAACACACTGAATTTTGGGAGGGAAGACTAACATGCATTATAAAGAGGGTGATGTTGTCAGAATTATGAATTTCTTCTCCATTGAGTCACTATTGACTCAGAAGTAATCTTTCGATCAAAGATTTTGAACTCCTCATAACTTCTTCAATCATCCACCAAATTCGGACTTGAAACAACACATGACATCGAATTTCACGTCTCCTCGAAGCCCTATCCTCGAAATGTCCAAAAACACGCATTGCTAAACTTCAATTAGAGCGCGTCGCGTCGCGTCGCGCACCCATCATTAGTTGTCACTTCGGTCACATCATTCGCTCTAATTGAAGTTTGGCAATGCATGTTTTTGGACATTTCGAGGATAGGGCTTTGAGGAGACGTGCAATGTGATGTCCTGTGTTGTTCCAAGTCCGAATTTGGTGGATGATTGAAGAAGTTAGGAGGAGTTCAAAAATTTTGATCGAAAGATCACTTCCGAGTCAATAGTGACTCAATGGAGAAGAAATTCATAATTCTGACAACATCACCCTCTTTATAATGCATGTAAGTCTTCCCTCCCAAAAATTCAGTGTGTTTGAACAAGTGCCCACCCTCCAGGAGGTGTTCAACAGAAACAAAGCCTCAGGTGCCAAATGGAAAGATAAAATACATTTTCGCAATTTCCTTTACATCATTAATTGCAGATGAATTATTCTGAAAGAATGGTATATGTTTCGAGGTAATCTGACCAAAACCCAGAGAGTTATGATGGAATCGGTCGGCACGACGAAAAAGTTCCCAAAATGGAAATTTTTCGTTCGCGCCCTAGGTTCCGACATTAGCTGTAAACAATGATGATTGCAAATCACTCACGATGCGATAGCAAGCTTCTAGGGAGAAATTTATGATTCAGGCTCTATCACCTTTTCTAAATAGCTGACATTCCGCCCTGCCAAAAATCCAGCGAGATTGGAGATGAACCTATCATGCTAGAACACACTGAACTCAAACTGGGACCCCCATGTCAGGTGGCGTCGAACATATGACCTCCAGGTGATGGATCAGGAGGAAGGAAATACTGAAGATGCACACAACCACTAGACCATGCAACTGATAAATACCCGGAGAGTAGCACAGATTTATTTGTCTGTGACTTTGGCAAAGTGGGCATTTTCCAATTCCGATGAGAGCTATCAACCATCCTACATTGATCCCATGCCTCTGCTAAACCTGTGGAATGGGTTTAGTCACATGGGAACTGTGTGGATCCAAGTGGGATTCTGGGAAGCACCCACCTGTACAAGTATCAACATCACATGAACACATCTTTATGGTGTCATTCAATGCTGCCCTCCCCCCCTTTCACCTCAAATTTTCTGTACTCAATGCCTGGGATGCAAACCATTGTGTTGATAATTTTACGGTAATTGCCCCACCAATGTTGGCCAATTTCGCGCGTGGAGTCTAGCACACTGCAAAATCACTCATTGTGCTAACATTACCCAGATTTAAAGTAATCTTGTGTATAGAGAAAAAATGTGTCAGATTCATGGGCACCATACCGAGATATCTACGTGAAGAAACTAGCCAGAAATATGCACCCAGGACCAGCAAAAAAAAAAAAAACTTGTGCAAGGACTGTGGAAAATGCAAGGATCACAAAATGACTGTAGTAGCCTAACCACAATCTTTGCCTGGACATTGAGGCCTTCGAATCTTTCTTTTCGAGTCACCATAGGTAAGCAGGAGCCACAGAATGACCTACAGTTAAATTGCGAGTGCTGCTCAACATCACTGCGTTCAAGCCCCCCGTAGACACATCTCCATCTACCTCCATCTACCTCTGTCTACCCTCTGTCTACCTGGGTAGACTTACATGTACCACGACATGTAGACACATGTCTGTCTACCTCCGTCTACCCCTGTCTACCTCCGGCTACCTAAAGTGGACAGCCTTCGGCTACCTTCGGCTACCTTCGGCTACCTCTGTCTACCTCCGTCTCTGTTGGTAGATACACCCCGTCCGAACTTACACTGTTAATTTCATGGACCAGAGACATTCAAACCGAGAGCAAGCCAATGAACGAGAGACTCGGGAGGTCCCAAGGTCCCTAGACAAGTCCGAGGAAAGCCAGAGAATGAAACGCGCCATCGGAATCACGGCATCGCCAAACATGTGCATATACGTTGACAGCAGTAGCCATCAGTGTATCCCAGGTACAGGGAAGCGGCCCTCGGCGTCATTGAAGCTGGTGGCGTTACTAGGAGGTTCGTCGTCGAACTTTGCGCTCAAGTACTTGGCTACGAGCGGGTGGAGAAACTGGTAGTGTATGCAACTTGTATAAGACTTCAAAAAATATGAGGGCGACACAAGGCGGTAGCGTGACAAAAGTGCCGCCACTGAGAGGCGGCACTTTATCCATCAAGGGCGGCACATGACTGCCACCCCTTGGCGGCAAGGGGCGGCACTGGCGGCACTGGCGGCAATTTCACCGTGCCCGCTTGAAAGGCTCCGATGCAATCATCAGAATTGGGAAACCAGGCCGGTTTGATGGACTCGGAATTCGGCTGGTAAGTACAGTCTTGGTGAATCAGAGTCCAAAGTGTTGAGAAAAATGTTCTGCCTCACGGCATAACCATGATCAAGAGCTGGAGACAGATCTACTGGGGACTTGCCTTAGTGGGAGTAGATTCAGTGAGATAAGTTTGAAATGATGCTGTATACCAAGTTCAAGAAAATCTCGCATCCCTGAGATCCCCGATCCCACTCGGGTCCAAATGGCGTTCAGATTTAAATTTGAGGTTTGACACTGGCCTGCCGAACACGGCAGAAATGCATTATAATTCACGTGCTGGGCTATATCAAACTCTTTATAAAATCATTGGGTTTTTTTTATTTCCCAATCACATGTTCAAGAAGGTGGGCCCCAATATTCGACCAATATTTGGCCAATACCACCGCCATTTTTCAAAAACGTGGCAGAGAGCTGGAAGCGACATGTGTATCAGATGAGACGGGTGACTGGCGGCCAGCTGCCGTCTAGACTGGACTCAGATAAGATACCATATGGGTCCATGATGGGTACAGGCCAAGCTGGGAGTCAGCTGCGGAACTGAGGTGGTAGTCAGCCGTCGTAGCAGGTATTAATTAATTGGATTTATTCCCGGATTGCCGGCCCCCGGTTGCCCGCATTATGTGAACAATAAAAAAACTGTATTCATTCAAGGCATCCATGTACAGCAAGTTACAATATATACATCATCACCTACAACGCGTTGGCTTAGACGGACGTCGCCATATCAATGACCTCGATGTGAATGCATTCCCTGCTGGAATTTAGCGACGGCTGTGTCGTTGATCGCGACGTCCGTTTGGCCATGAGTCTGCTGGTCCTCTTCATGCACTGCAGAGTAGTATAAATCAGTACAACTAGATAAATAATTGAAGTACGCACTTTGTTCCATGTATCCTCGTCACAATCCAGCAATCCTACCGCTGATAATGGCTGACCATGGATGGAGAAAACAATTATCGGCAAGCGCAGAGGGAGGCCAAAGGGAGCCGAGAATCGAGTGGGACAACAAGACCGAGAATGCGGGTTATTGCATGCTTCATGATATAAAGCTTGAGGGCTTGAGCTTGAAGGACCGTTCCTCGATTGCGTGTCTTGGGCCTGTTGTCCTGCTCTTGGGTCTTGTGGTCTTGATCCCTGGATCCTAGGCTCTTTGTAGTTCAGGCAGAACACTCCGGGACTTGCAAGTCTTGAGGTATACGGTCTCAAGAACTGGGCTTTCAGAGAGCGACCATATTTGGGCTCGAGATAATATCTTGCACGGCTCTTTGAGGGCTTTGGAGAGCTCAGTAACTATTGATAAGGCGAAGGCGAAGGCTTTGGGCAGATATGAGGGGTCGCGGGATGGGGGGGAGGCATGGAGATGCGGGAGAAAAGGATAGGCGACCAACATACACGTGATGATACGTCACGGCCAAACAATGCGCACGGACCTTTCATTTTGATTTGATCCTTCACACTGCACTACGCTTTCCACGACGCCCGTCTTTTTTGTGTAGCCTGTCCTCGGAATTTGGTTGAACCCATTCCTCTATTCACTCATCACCAAGGAAGCATCACAAGCTGGCCGCGGGACTACGTAAACTAAACGCGCAGCGGCTGCGACAACGCCACGGCCCGGAACTTTGGGGGAAGAGGGACTCGGAGAGAGAGTACATGTACAACGATTCCAAGGATGATTTTTTGAATTAACAATTTATTTATATTTTTTTTTCTGGGGAGCTGGGACCCAGCTTGGCGGATGGGAAGGAGGCTACATGATGAACAGCTGCACACCAGCTGCATTCAGAGCTGGTGATCACAGCTGGTGACCAGCCGCACACCACATCGGAACCAGATTTTTGGACAGATGGCTTCCACAGGGCTGAACTAGCTGTGTCTAACCTGGCGGCACTTTGGCGGTGTACATCAAGTATTGGCCAAATAATTGTCGCGATTTATTTGGGCCAAAGGCTTGTGTTCGAACCTGCCCAGTCACATTTATTATTATTATTATTATTATTTTGCACCACGCACTACATGAGATATTGATCTGCGTGCCAAATAGCAGCAAATGAATGATGTTGAAAGACTTAGATAGTGCAGACTTGGTGGGAGGTTTTGAGCCAATTCTTTTTGGGTAATCTAACTGCATATAATGTAGATCTATGTGTTAAATCCTTGAGCTCGTAATATGACCGGAAGTGGTTGGGTAAGGGAGCGTTTCGCTTCCGTGTTGCGTTTCGCTTCGCGGTTTGCGACTGTCTCGTCCGTCATCCATGCGCCGATGGAGCTCCTCGATAAGACGGTTTCGATGGTGCTGGCGGCGGTAACTCCCGTGTCTGCCGTGGCGGCGTGCTGAACTCGGTACATCCCGTTCCGCTTGTTGATAAACTCCTAAGATTTTCCGTTTCTTATCGAAATCCTGCAAAAGTGGTTGCCGAAGAGCGTAGAAAAACCAGCATCAGTAATTTTGCTGATTGAAACAAGGGTGAGTCCTAGCTTCTGCGCGCACAATACCCCCTTCAGGAGTATTGTAGCTGTGCTGCTGAATACTTACCTGTTCCTGCCTATTGGTATTGACCCTGACCAACGGAATCGTGTCGTGGGGGAAGATAATCAAGAAACCATAGATACTACGCAGCCTACACACATTTTTTTTTTTTTTCCTTCCCAAATATCTGCGGTTTGTACAAAGCATGTGATTCAAAATGCCATTTCGGGGCATGGGGTTCAAAATGCGAATATCTTGTGGGATCGATTCAAAGCTTAAATATGTCTAGTGCCCCCTTATCCCTCCTGCTCTCGGCTGAATTAAACCATTCGATAGCGAGGCACAGGGTTCAAAATGGCATTACGAAGCATGTGATTCAAAATGGCATTTCGGGGCATGTGGTTCAAAATGCGAATTAAACTATTCAATAGTGTTCAAAATGCCATTACAAAACATGTGATTCAAAATGCCATTTTGGGGCATGTGGTTCAAAATGCGAATTAAACCATTCAATAGTGTTCAAAATGCCATTACAAAACATGTGATTCAAAATGCCATTTTGGGGCATGTGGTTCAAAATGCGAATATCTCGCAGGATCAATTCAAACCTTAAATATGTCTAGTGCTCCCATATCCCTGTGTATGATGAACGATGGAGCACCTCATCGAATTGACTCAAACTCCGGCGGAAATTCCGTGTCCATTCATTTCCACCCCATTCCAACTCAAATTGAACCTATTTGACACAAAATTGACATGTCTGAGGTATGCATTGACTCTTGATGGGTTCATTTTGGTCCATTTTCACCAGAACAGCTGCCCTGAGCTCAATTCTCAACCTTCGAGTTTCGATATATTTAGGTGTCCGACTGCAGAATATGTCCCATGGCGGCTGTCGTGGTGTCCTAGGTTGCTTGCGCCTCCGGGGATGGGCGTTTCCGGTTGGCGCGTTCGGCTTTACGAACAGCTTTAAGAACGTCAGTGAGTTCTTTAGTCCACCAACGTTTGGCGTAAGGGGAGGTTGATAGGAGAGGGACATAAGAAGCGATGATGGCTTGCAGCATTTTGTCCAGGGCGAGATACGTCGGTCAGTCAGAAATGCAATCCGCAATTTATTCGATCAGCCGCGTCCAATGGATTGTATCCGACGAACAAACGTCTCACGAAACATTGATGATTCATATTCAGTTTCGAGCACGGTGCCACCACCGAACTCGCAATCCCTTCAGGGTTACCACCACCAAGGGAACCACCACCACTAGAATGGACGGGCAATTCGGCTCTGGCTCAACGAAGAGAAAAGACGGTTTCATCATGAAAGCCAGGTGAACTATATGGCATATATACTGTGCACAAATTATTGAACGGAAACATTGGTGTGGAAATAGGGTTTTGGATTACATCTCCACCATCTTTTCAAACTGCTGACAACTTGGAAAAAGGGGTAGCAACTTATTTGTTCAGCGGTTGCATGACTGATGATTTCGCACCTCCGCGACCTGAGTTTCTCAACCGTAATCGTGCCGAAGCTCATAAAAAATGATGGTAGCACCAAATTCAAACTCCGATGCCATCCATAAAAGGAATTCCGCGGTCATAGACAGTATGGGACCGGAAAACCGCTGCTGGGGTTCTGTGTGCTACATTTAAGCGAGATTAAAATTATCTATGGTGTTCACACAGAAACAATGGGCCTAGAAATGTGCCGGGATACTTCCTATCCTAATGCTCGGATCGAATGCGGAGTATCGACAGTAGACACAAGGCCGATTATATGGGTCTCTGGTGGTCTATGAGTGTCTATGAAGTTGTCTTGGGTTGCTATCATGTTCTATAGGGAACTCTGGCAGTCTATAAAGTTTGCGGTCTACTATGACTGTCTATGGGTGGCTATGACTTTTGTTATCTACTAGCATGGTCTATGAGTAGCATTAAATATTATCATCAATTATGAGACAACATAACCCAACTGGGTTGAACATAATTTGTGGACCAGGTATATTTGGACCTGGTTAGGAGGTCCAAATCCTGAAAACCTGCTTGTTTGAGGCTTTTTCAAAGGGTTCAAATTCTGAAAACCGCTGCATCTGGGAAAGTATTTTGCATTTTGCAAGCTAACAAAGCTGTTTCATGCAAAATGACCTTAGACAAGTCTTGTAGCTCTCATTGAGCTCCACAACTTTCGTTTTAGGTCTATTTTTAGATTAGTGACCCACAAGTATCTACATTGACCATACTTATGGTTTACGTTGCCTATCAATATTATTTCAAGTATAACACAATGTACATAGTTGAGGTGAATGAGGGTCTAAACAGTGCTGTGAGGCAGAGCAACTGTAGTCCCCCATATAGCACATGAGTTTTCACAACTCTGTATGATCACTTTAGTATAGAGGTTGTTTTGACTATCTAAGATTTTTCTCCGTTCGCGCGAGGTCAAGAGTTCGATCCTCCTCGGTAACAATCATTTAATTACGATATAGTTTAGAGCTTGCGCAAAAGCCGCACGAGCCGCACGCGGCTTTTGTGCATTGCGTAAAGCCGCGGGTTTTTCTTTGCTGTTCTTAATTCTTGTCTTGCTAAATACCATTTAATGCCCCTTAAATCCCATATTCCACTCCTGAGAGTGCTATTTGTTGGATGTGCAACTGTGGGAGACTGCATTTATCACGCATCACGAAGGCATCACTCAAGCTCCACTTTCTTTTGCCACACTCTCATGTCTGCCGTGCAGCAGAGGCAATGCCGAGGATGTTCTCTCTCCCCACAGCACCTCTCCTTCGCCTCAGGTAAGCTTACATTGATTGACACCTCTCACATTTCAAATTTTCTGTGCAGCTTTGCGCAATGCAAAAAAAGCCGCATACAGCTCGTGCGGCTTTTGCGCAAGCTCTCTAATTTCAACTTGGTCATGCAATCAGAATTAGAAGTCATAGAAATCAGTTGTACAAACAATAACAACGTAAAGTCCAACCTGGACCACTGATTCTCTCACCGACTTCGCGCGCGGTTCGAGCCACGTAATGATCGGCAGAGCTCTGTGACATGGAAAAAAAAGTTTAAAGCTGATATTAGGGACTTCTCCCATCAGCCCTGCGCGTCCCTGGTCGCAGTGGCGCCAGCAGACATTGTTATGTAGTTCCCTCTCTCTTTCCTCCCTCTCGACTCTGGCAGACAATGCAGCGAAGGCCGCATGGACTCGGTCGAAACACAACAAACCCTTTGAACACGCCGGCCAATAACCCCTATGGCGAGGGTGCCTCGCATGGCGTCTCCGAACATTGCATGAATGTGTCTATAGCATTCACAGATAACTTAGAAGCATGTCCAGACTCAGGAAACCCCAATAAAGACAATTTTTTTTTTTTTTTGGGACCGCCGAAAAAGTGAAACACCGTGGGAAAAAATGAGATCTTGTCTATAACAATTCAGAAGGCGGGCCCAAAGTTCATTTGACCGGGATCCGATCCCGGGAACCACCATGTTGGCTCCCTTTGTTGATTTCCTCGAATTTGGATTACTGGACGGGAAGCGGATCACGCCAACTGGTCGTTCACGTCGCAATACTGCGGGTTCATCTATCATTCAAGTTCGATACAACGATGAAGCGTATGCTGGAGTAGTTTGCCATTTAATACAACACCGCCAGACTGGAATTTCTGACACCAACCATGTCATACTGGCTGACATCTCGTGGATGAAGCGTTCCAACTCCGTTGGACGACGGGAAGTTTCCCTGGGACAATTAGTAGGTTCAAGGTCTCAGTTGCGATCTGACCCTCACGAAGCTTGTTTCTAGCCCGCAATTAGGTGTCGAGACTTGGCAATACAACACATATGCTGAACCGAATGACGAAGATTTTCCCCCAAACGTCATGCCCCTGGATCAGATTCATTGTCAAATTGCGCGGGAAAGATCTCCCATACAGAACCGCCTCTGTGGATGACCGTCACAATGGATCGCGTATGTACAGTACTTGCGAATTTGACCTTGGCTCACGAGCCGATTCCTATTTCTCTAGTTCCCGACTTCGCTCCTGGCATACGGTTTTGGCGACAAAGTGGAGTAACTTTATTGGGTAAACTGTGCTAGTACGAAGCAGAAGAACGAATGGGTATACAATGTTTGCGGTGACTACTATTCCGGCTCAGTGAGTCCCTCAAAATCAAAACGCGAATCCACGACTTTTTCTCCGGTTGCATCAATACGAACAATACGAACTTCCTCCCAATCGCATCCCGTGGGATTACCATGCGTACCCCAGTTAGACAGCTCGGGGTTGTTGCGTTGCTCGTCAAGCCATTGCGAAGAAATTCCGAAGTCCCATGGCGAGATAGATGGGATATACGATGATTTGCGGTGTGTAGAAGTTGGCACGCGAGTGTACTTGATGGGAGCACCCCCGCTGGCGTTCAAGGCGGTGGTGTACAGAGTCTGCATCGAGGAAGAAATAATGGAAAGCTGAAAGCATGAGTTATTGGCGAATATTGGGGGGTAGCGCATATAAAAGATACCTCGTCGGACCGCCATGGACACTCGAGCACTTCAACGAAATGCTCCTTCTTCAGTGCGGCCGGAGTCAGATTCTTGTGGCCCGCCGCCGCCGCCATGCGGACTTTCCACGCATCAAATGTCTCATCCGCGTCGTCTTCCGGACCCGATGCTTCATCGGACAGCAGCTCCTGACTGAGCAGGTCCTCCACTACCGAACGGGGGGATGCGAAGTTTTGCCGCATATGCGTCAATCTGACTCTTGACGTGTGTATACTTCTGGTAAGATAAACAGAGAATTAGGTGTTGACATATCGTGACAGAGCACTTACTGTGCACCGACGGCGATACCGACGGGTATTACGATCGTTAATGGCCGCCCTCTTGGCAGCTTCAGCGTCGTAAACCTTCTTCCACGAAGTTTTGCATGTCCTGAACGACTGCTTTGCGCTCTTGAGGAGCAACCTCGAGTCCCAGACGGCAGTTTCAGGAACACCTGGTGGGCGGTTGTCCTTCGCGGTATTAGTACCTATCCCGCTGCATTGAACGAACGGAGACTCACTTTCATTTCCCTATCCACGGTTCCTGCGACCGCGACACATATAGCATGATTTCTGGGATCCGTCACATCACATTCAAAAAAACGGACTGAGATACTTGACGCCCGTGGCCGGATTAACTCGGACTGCCGCAGTGTCCGGCCACTCTGTCCCCCGCACACCACATGCACCGCGGAACGTTATGGTGGTGTATCTCTGGAATCGGAATGAATGGTGGTTGGACAGAAAAATCATGTGCCGACACACCTGGATTGCGGTATGATATTTGGGCTTCTTCTTCTTTGAATCATCCGCTTCATCGTCAGCGTCCACCTCCTCCTGCAGCGCAGCACCAATCGAGTCGCCCCTTCCAGTAGGCCCCTCATCGGACTCTGGGAGGATGATGGGCGCGGAGGGCGCACCCGCAGAGCGCGGGGGCGCATGGGAACGTTGCTCGAGAGAATTTAAACGTGCCTCAAGTCCCTGGGTGACCTCCCGATGACGTTCCTCTTGCTGCAGTGAGAACCGATGGAACAAGGATTCGAGATCGTCCATTCGAATCGGCGCGTCGGCACCAGAAGCGTCGCGAGGGCCCGACATGTGTGCGGACCGGGATCGACGACCCGCTGCCTGGGTGTTCATGTTGGGTGACTCAGCGAAATGGATCGACATCGACCGGCCATGCCCTCTGCGCACATTCAATGCCCGAGAACCGGTATCAGTGGTCAGATACTCACGGAGGAGGTCCGCGCCCGATAGCATATTGACGTTGCACGGCAGGAAAAGAGGAGTCCATTGGTCGCGAACTGATTTTCGTGAGGCGTGGCTCTTACAGTATAGTATTAAAAGCACCCACCGATCCTCGTCTTCCTCGCCATATAAGTCTCGCATCCTTGACGGCAACACGGGATACGAGTCTTCCTCATACTCATCCGGGTAGCGTTGGGCTCGAAGAAAACGTCCGTCTTGCATCGTCAAAGCAGAGACAAAAGCAAGACCAGGAAAAACATGAAGGGGAAAGAAAAGGAAGGAAGGGAAGAAATACACAGTCGCATCGTACCATTGGCCCTGCGGCACCTTCGCAACATCCGTAGTACGTCCAGGGCTGACTTTGGGCTGACTACCAGGGCTGACGGGAAAGTTTACGGAGCTAATGAATGTGACATTACCAAAGCCGGGGGTGCACAAAGAACGGTTGCACTGTCTTACTTGATAGATAAGGGGAGCTAAATTCACGCTCCTGGAGACGGAAACTGGTCGCGAGATCACTGTGGCGTCGGGCAATTGGGACGTCAAGAGTAAGATGAACGGGTATGGCGGGCCCCCCGCAATCGTCTATGGCGGCGTTACCTATTTTTCTCATGTTAAAGATGGGAGAATATACCGAGTCGACGTGGACGGTGCCAGAGATCCCCCTGAGCCCATCACACCCGGTAACTCTATTTTCTGTTTGCCCAGAAGTTCTCACCCACTCCGGTTCCCGACGACAGAAAATCCTTCCCATAAGTTCGCAAACTTAGATGTCTACCCGCTTGATCCTACTATCCTCGTTGGCGTATTCGAGGACAGCACGGGAAGCAGTTCTCCTGCCACGGTCGTCAACAGCCTCTGCTTAATAAACGTTTCAACCAAAACAGTCTCTCCCCTCGACTCTGACGCCTCCTTCTATTCAACCCCGAAATTTTCAGCTGACGGTAAACGCCTGGTCTGGGTCGAATGGGACCTCCCCGACATGCCTTTGAACGGCACCGAGATCTGGGTCGCCGATGTCGTCCCGACGTCTGGCTCCTTCGAGCTGAAAAACCCCAGGCACGTCGCAGGCGAGCACGGAAAGATCAGCGTCGCATACCCCACCTGGACATCCAACGACACCATTCTCTTCACCTGCGACGCATCGGGCTTCGAGAATCCGTGGAGCTATGACTGCACGACGGGAATCGCGAAACCTATGCTCGAGACTTCTTTGAAATTTTTGTTTGTATTGAGTGATATATGGCTCTTCCACTGATCATCAGATGCAGAGGATTTGCGCAACTGCTGGAAGCGACGTCGATACCGCGAAAAAGAACCAAAGCTGGCTATGTCCAGAAAATCGAAAACCTTCGACTTGTCCTGTTCCGACTTGGATGGGGTTGACGGGATGTCTATATCCACTGGGCTTAACATCCGTTCATGACGAGGGAATGCGAAAACCTGGAGAGGCGAAGGGCGCGAGTCCGCCTGGTGGTCGCGTTATCGTCCAGAATTGCTTACATAAGTAAACCTTATTTGGCTACTGAAGGACAAAGTTTCGGCACAGGGAAGACTAATGTGCGTTGGCCCATTAACCCTACCCTGGATGGGGCTGTCATGGAACTAAAGAACTTCCGCTTTCCAATGTGGTGTGCTCATAATATGCATACTGCTCATTATGCATAGTGGTGGGGGCTCGGAGCTGCAGCGGTCACAGTTGCACGAGTCTCTGCGTGCCCGCCCAATGCAGGATGGCATAAACACGCATGATACGCCGCCGTAACGTAGACCCCTGGGATACGGCCCTGGGTGAGCTAGTCTTCTTGTCGACCGTTCCGGCCCGTCCCTGTGAATGGTCCAAACAACGCGGACATAACAGGCCCTGGAGTTATCTCGTGCGCATTGGCTTTCTACAAGAATACACATTGTTAGGAAACAAGAGATCGTGGAAGCGCGTATGTATATGTATCGAATAAGACGAGATAAAGGAAATTGAAACAATGGTTTGCAAAATTGATAATATGTACGGTTATCTCAAATGGTGATGTCAGCACTTTCCAACGCTTCGACCAACGGAATATCTTACCGGCATTATCTAACAATGGGGGTGGTCAGAGAAGTCGACATTGATGGTGAACGTAATGGGGCGGGGGTGGCCGTCGGAGATCTGGGCCTCGAGATCCTTGTCGGCAGACTCATAGGAGAGTGATGCATGATCCCAGGGCTGCAGCGAATATTGCCTCCAAGAACGTTCTCCCGACCTCCTTTGGAGTCGTTCTTGGAGGTGGGACATCACGAGGAATAGGACACCAAAAAGAATGTAGAGCACCACTAGAAATTATCAGTCAATGCTTCGTGGGTATGGGAAAATGGCGAACGTATGGCGGCAAATATCCAGAGAATTTTATTGAACTGGGATGCTGCGTTGGTCGACATAATCAAGGAGGCACTGAGCGAGAGGGTCATATTGTGTTTCGTTTTTATACTGATATCAGACGCTCAAACAGCTGTTAACCAAAATGCTGTAAAAAATGTAACACTTCGGTGAAAGGCAATGAAGCCATTGCTCCCGCCGACGTCAACGCGGACACAATCGGCTTGTAAATGCCGGACCGTCACGCGGGGCCGGACTAGGGGAATTCCTGGCTTACAGCCCGACGAATATAGAGGTAACTAAGTAATGCAGGGGGCGGTGAAGAAGCTGTATGTAACGGATGGGTATTTACATATTGCCATTCCAACTTTCCTTCTTTTAGTAAGGAAGAATTTATTTTTTTGGCTATCTGTATGTAGGAGGAGGATATATTATACTGATGCAGTCCCACAATTGGAACAATCAGTTTACTACGAAGCTTGGGTAACTGCTTGTGGACTAAAAAAGTTACCGATCTTTATGCAGAACACACGCACTACTGTAGGGGGGGAAAGACTAAACATCGGAGGATCGTATGTGCTCAGACGTGATCCTACATTTAATTAATTACGCGGCGGAGGGATATAACGGCATCCTCCCACCGCGGTGTATTCTGTACATTCTCTTTAGTTCTCCTTTCAACTTTCCAATTCTGTCGATACTATCTCACGAGATCCAGAACTTCCATTGCTAGAGATCTGAAGGGTGTGAACTACGGGCGAGGAAAGACGAGGCAGCCCATGATAGTCTAGAACCGATAGCATCGCCTCAGAACACAACCCACGCCCACAGCTACTCCTTAAAAACGTTCTGGAAATTTGAGGCTCTGCGGAATACTCCATCGGGATGCACCCGTGGCGCTTCCATTCGGGTTGCCACCCGACAACCGGTAAGGCCACCGTTCAACTCACCCTAGGGACGCCGCAATTCGATATGGATGGGGATTATGCAGTCGAAATTATGAAGATTATTGCGGCCTCGTCATCAATTCTGTTGAAGTAATGGCTCGACGCTCCATAAATCGGCACGGCGGGCGCTATCCCGGTATTGCCGACCTGTGCAGACTCATCCCCTTTAATTTCTGTAACAGCTATTTCTCCCATTGTACAACAGCTCCCCTTGTTTCAATTTCCCATTGTCTACAGCCTTACATGCAGCCCTTCTGCTCCAAGGGTGGCCAGCCGGTTGCTCGAAGCACCAGGCCGATTAGGTTGCCAAGACCCCATCGGCTGTGCTCCTGCACCGTACTATAACCGTGCTTTTCTCTCGCGCGGGTTCGAGCCCGGCGATGCTCTTTTTATTTCCTGCTGCGCACCTTTTTGAACTCAGGTGGGGAGGCGACAAATGTAGTTTGACGCAGCTCCTCCATTCTTAATGAAGCTGTTTCATGCAAAGTGGCCTTAGATAAGTCTTGTAGCCCTCGTCAAGCTCTACAACTTTCGTTTTGGGTCCAGTTTTGTGCAGCCTGGTTGTGGCACAGTATGCTGCGAGTTGCATATTAACACACTATATATGGTCATAGACAAGCCCTCTGAATACTTGAGGATCCAGCACGATACTTGGTTATGAAAATTGGGGGCAACGGAAAGCATAGAGTTGTCTTTGCTGTATGGTGCTCACTGAATAACTTGTATCAGTTTAATGGCACAGTTGGTGCCTGTGATTCCTCCCAAGTTTCTTGGCATCTTGGGAGGTCTGTGGTTCAGACCTCCTTGCGGTTGTTTCCTTTTAGAGCGTCGCTGTTTGAACCCTGTTTGAACACTGTTTGAACTCGGTTGCATCACTGTTTGATCTCTGTTCAATCAGCGTTTGCTAACGCTTCACCAACGTCCTGCGGACAGACGCTACGAGTGGCTAATATGCCCCTCAAGGTGTTTAAACGGAAAAAAAGATTAAAAACCGATTTTCATCGGGAGGTCCGTTGTTTAAACAAATCTAATAGAGATTTATTGCAGAAAACGCAATAATGGCTCTGGGCGGAATCTGAACCGAGAGAAATGTTTGTAACGACCCCGGATCTGCAGGGCGTGCTCACGAATCATTTTATTGTGGGTCAACCACGCACACAACCTATTGTTTAAATTAGGTGTACATGTAGGACCATGAAATTGCCTAACACTGATATTGAGATTTCATTTGAACTGATTCCACCCCAAGCCTTCAAGATTCAAGCCCATGTCTTCATTCCCAATGTCATAATTGCAAATGCAGTGTTAAAACTGCCCCCGACACCATCTTCAGCGTCTTCTTCATCTGTCTCCAAGTCATCTAAATCACTGGTGATTGCTTCTGATGGCGAAGTCAGGGGCTCAGGCCGAGGTGGGTGCGAGGTGTACTTCATGGAATCCTGAGAATCGTCAGGGGGACCATCTGTTGGAGTGTGTGAATGGACTGTGACATTCTCGCATCTTTGATTGGATCTAATCCTCTCTTATTGTCCTGATAATATTGTCTTAACATCCATCTTCCTATGTACACAGCCTTACTGCTATGTACATAGCCAACCCCTGTGCACACAGCCTTATTGCTGTTGCACATAGCTAACTCCTGTGCACACAGCCTTATTGCTGTTGCACATAGCCAACTCCTGTGCACACAGTCTTATTGCTGTTGCACATAGCTTTACTCCTGTGTGCATAGCTTTACTGCTGTGCATCCTCTTGTCCTCATAGGTATATAAGTAGAGTAGTATTGCCCTGGATCTTCTCCTCCCACACTACTTCGGCGCCGATCTTAGTTGAGTCCAGGTACAAACTAATGTCGGGCAGGTAGGGATCTGCAAAGCCGGAGGGAACGTAGTAGACCTGCACAATCAAATTTTAACCTCACAAAGTATTGTCGGATGAAAACATACATCAAACGCGCCGATGAGTGGGTCAAGGATTAGAACTGGGCATCCGACCACACAGAGGTGTTACCTCCGTTGTTGCACGCTATGATCTAAACGGCCATAAAGATCCAACGCGGATGACAGCGACAGTTCGCACGTACCTGATCTTTGCACTCCGTGGTGGGAGCATTCCAGGACGTGTTTGGGCTCGCGAGTGCAGACGGGCTCACAAGCGGGTGATGCGGGTTTGATTGAGAATAGCTGATGTAACCGGGGTATTCCGTCTGCCATTCCTTTCCAATCGATTCCTCCCCGACCGGGGTCACATCATTTCCTCGGAATCGCGCACAGTGAGCACAAGTCCCCGTTCCCGTAATTCGTGATCGGAATCATGGATCTACGCCGGGATTCCATGACGGTGTGACTCTGTTGCTGAAACCTGTCGATCTTCCGATACAGTTCATTGAGTTTCTCGGTCACCTCTCGAAGTTCCTCGAGGATGGCCTGCTGTTTCACGAATTCCTGGTATTGCCGCCATTGCTGGACAAATTCAGATGAGGTTTCCTTAATAAGTTAAGTTGACTATTTTGACATACCCGCTGCGCCTGAAGAAGATCAAACTTGGTTTGCCACATACTGTACTTCGAGATTACCCCCATTTTTATATCTATTCGGACCATACGGACCCCGAATCCAGGTTGTGACCCCGTTTGGCTGGAAGATGCTGTCTCTGGTCATCAAGAAATTACCCTTAAAACATCGTCGACGCTCTGGGTATTCACCGTAACACCCAGGCCCTGGCAGCCGTTGAACGTACTAGTAGTAGCGTAGCACAGCGCAAGGGGGATCTGTTTCCTGTGCACAGTGAAATTGAATCCTTGAGGAAGTCAATGCGTGCGATGTGAAGTCGAATTTGGTATGATACTCAACATGTCTTCTAAAGGAATAGTGAATAAATACATACTAGGGAGTTTGTGCAAAAGCCGCATGAGCCGCATGCGGCTTTTGTGCATTGTGCAAAGCCGTGTGATAAACTGAAGAATTTATGAGTGGATTGATGTTGATTTTGATGAAATATGGGTAATTTAGGTGCTATCCAGTACGTTGAACCACTTACCAAACGTGATGTGCATCATTTTTGACGTCATTATTTGGCTTCTCCACAACCACTGATGGCCGTGATGCTGCCTAAAAAGGCGATTCTCCACACTTCTTTTCCCGCATGATGCCGGAATCAATGCCGACAGCATTCATAGCACTCATATACAAGTCTTGAATACATAATTGATGTGGAGACGAAAGCCGCACGGTGCCGCATGCGGCTTTGCACAATGCACAAAAGCCGCATGCGGCTCATGCGGCTTTTGCACCAACTCTCTACTGTCCATGACGTTAAAAGCATGATCGTCAGACTCCAAGAGGAATATAAACTAGCTGTGGGTTCACCCGCGGGTCACCCGTGCCGATCACTAGTTGAGTTGTTGCTCAACTCACAGGTGGAACCAGATCGTAAAGCCATCACATTCCGTCCTCAGGGGAAATATGAAATATGTACACTAAGAAAGAAAGGGGACACCAAATGGAGGTGGTTGCCCGTTTGGACAACTCGCCCTTGTACTCATTTTTTTCTGGGTCAAATGTTCTGGAAATCCCTAAAATGCAGCCTTGGAAGCATATGTATGATTTCAGAACCTCCAAAGAATTGTGGAATGTGCGGAAGGATCGAAATGGAGCTGCTTACCCAGCAGTGGAAACATCAAAGTGGGTATCCAAGGAACCCTACTATACTGTAGTAGACCTCCCAATAGTCCCGAACTCCCTGGACGAAGGACACATGCATGCAAAAATATTGACATGAGAGTTGGTTCTGGTCCAGGAATTTTCTATCTCCTCACTGAGATCTCATTGAGTGATTCCTCAAAAGCAAAGATCCAGAAACCTTAGACAAGGTAAAATTTGGATCAAAGACCATTACTTGATCTATTTCTAATGGCTTTTTATTCCATTCCAGCTCCTCACATAGATCCAAGTTCACCATCATGGGGTTCCATTTTGACAGAATACTGTCTATCAACATCTTCGCCGTTTTCAATGCATTCTCCAGGATACTCGCAACCCAATTCTGTTTGGTCCTGGTAGCATAATGGGCAGCCACAGTTCTTTACGTCCGATTCCGGATGGATTCCCTTGGTGTGGTTTTCTTGTCACCACCGTTCTCCGATTTGCAATGGTAAGAGTGTCATAAACTGTTCGCACTCGACGGTTTAATCTAAGGCATTTTGCAGCCTCTCGGCGACAGGCCTGTTTATAGCGCATCTTGTTGGTGGCCGAGTGTTTCCAACTAGGCATTTTAAATTTCATGTTGGTGCCAATAGACAAACCCGTGAATTGTAGGCAGTATTTCCAGGCTGTGAGAAAAACAACTGGTCTTAAACAGTGGAGCGGCCCCTACTTATGGACGAGAATTCTCTGCCGGATGATTGGACTTACGAGGGGGTTTTAGTGGGTATGCGGCCCATCAATGATAGACATGGTATAGGATAATTTTTCAGGCCGGAGTCCCACACTGGTTCGAATAAGTGTGTAAACGGCATTTCCCCCTGAGCCACTTTTCCCGGCGGTAACTGGCTCACAACCAGCAACAATAGCGGATGAGCTTGGAATGCTTCTGCAGACTAAGTTTCATCATCCCAAACACTCCAAAATAAAATAAACTGCCTTTCGAGTGTATCTGACTCACCTTGGACAGCTGTAAGGCTACAAGCTGCCATCTATTCCGTTCAGCAGCTGGCCCAGAGAAAACCAGGAATTCAAACAATTCAAACATGAAACAGCTGTTATCTAGTGTCTACAACAACTTTGCTATCCAATGTGTTCGATTCGGCGTTGAAGTTCAGCCACAATCCGCTGGAAAACCGCCCATGCAGTAGGGAGAGTGATTTCGGGGCGGCCCAGGTCAACATATGCACCTCAGGGACCATTTCCCTATAGTACCTGCCGTGATGGGGATTACCGCTTCTATTGTGTATTAATTCATGTGCGGTGCACCGCCGCCTCCCGCGGCTCCTAACGCATTCCGTGGTTGGCTCTTTCACTACGGGGTATAAAAAACATGAGAACACAGCAAATATGGGTCAAAGAAAAACATGTAGCAGCACGAACAGGTCAAACAGAAAAAGAAATCGGGGCCCACCGTACACCCCGCCATTCAGCTCTCCAACAGGCATCCTGCCGACGGCAACCTACTGAAGTTTTGCTGGACGGACAAGGGATGGTCGCATTTCTCGCCGAATGTTGGGAATAGGAGTTCCGTCGTGGGATTCTAATACCATCTTTTCATCACCGATTTTTGGCAGCCGTTGCCAAACCGCCATTAACAAATTTATGACGTGGGATTAGGCCTCTCCGAGGCGGGCGCTGAACTTTTAGGAATTTATGGCATTATTTCACATTCTCTTGTAAGTAGTATTTAATACAATGTAAAATTTGAGCAAACAAGAATTTTAAATGAATTCATTGGCTTGTTGAGAACAGTTGATAGGCACTATAGGTGCTTAGATAAAGGCTCTTCAAGTTCGGCATGCTTTTTGATGCCACAAGTCCGCTGGGCAAACGTAAAATATTCAGGGGCGGTGGGGGGGCTAAATTTTCCACTACTTGATCTGAAAACGGTTTTATCCAGGTCACTTGCCCAGGAGGGATTCACATGGCATTCCCAAACCGCCTCTGATTTTCTTCTGGATTTGATTACGATTACTTCCAATTGGGGGGGAAGTTGATTCGGTCACATCATGATCAGAGCCACAAGGAAGGCGTTTCAAATTGCGGAATAAACAATTATCTCACTGACCTTTATCTAGTTCTATTTGAGGCGCAGAGCAACCTCACACCACCTCGATTCGCAGTAATTCGGCGCGAGCTCCATTTTGAAGGCCGCGAACCCTTCCCTTGCTATTCAAACGTGCAGTAGAAATTTTAACCCCCGGCGAAGCACATTTTGAAATATTTTGTGGATTTTCTGCTTTCCTTCAAGCAGAAGTGGAATGGGCATTCATTTTTCCATCGGATCATACTCCGCCCTCTCGAATGAGTGTATGAGAATGCGTAGAGAAATTTAAGCCCCGGCGAAGCACATTTTGAAATGTTTTGTGGATTTTCTCTTAGAATTCTGCATATTTTGCTTTTCCTCCGAGCAGAAGTAGAATGGGTGTTAATTTTTCCATCGGATCATACTCTACTATGTCAAATGAGTGTATGAGCACGCGCACAGAAAATTTAACTCACAGCGAAGCACGTTTTGGAATATTTTGTGGATTTCTGTCTTAGGTCTGCAAAGCTTCCAAGTGCCGAAATATCTGATGGTATCAGCTGCCGAGTGATGGCCGACTATTGGCAGCGCAGCGATGTGACAATGAAAGCTTAGCCTTGGCATGCCCCTGGCTTTGCCAATATATTCCCGCCTTGGGACACGCACACTCCCCACGCGCCGGCTCGGGCCGCTGCCTATATAGCGAGGTACGAGTGGACGTATACAGTGTCTGTCTACGAGAGACTAGAGTATCATGGGAAAGACATTGGTGCCGGTGTTTCGGACAAAAGCCATTATACGGTATAGCACCCCCATTTCCTCGTGAACTTACCTGCCTGCGACATACCAAGGTCCACGCCTTCCGCGCTGCAGATTTGATGAGTTTACTGGTCAGAAGGCGGTCCATAAATGACCGTAAATGGTACGAAGGGTTGAGGGTACGTGATGTGGGTGAACCAAGGGGATTATATGTGGTGACAGCCTGTATCAAAATACTGTTTTGATGCAAAATCTCAGCACATTGTTTGGTGATGGACTGCATTTGTTTGGTGACAGCCTGTATTTGTTTTGATTGACATGGAGAGCCCTGAGCTCCTTTTCAAAAGCACCAGGGCCGTCAAAATAAATCTGAAGAGACAGTCTGAACCGGAATTTTGCTGGCTATCCTCCCAGCAAGACCCCGTCAAAATCCGGCTTGAAATGATTACACAGTGGCCAAAATACTGTTTTGATGCAAAATCTTGGCACATTGTTTGGTGATGGCCTGCATTTGTTTTGATTGACATGGAGAGCCCTGAGCTCCTTTTCAAAAGCACCAGGGCCGTCAAAATAAATCTGAAGAGACAGACTGAACCGGAATTTCACTGGCTATCCTCCCAGCAAGACCCCGTCAAAATCCGGCTTGAAATGATTACACAGTGGCCAAAATACTGTGTTGATGCGAAATCTCGGCACATTGTTTGGTGACGGACTACCGGAACCGTTACTTCCCTGACCTGCGCATCAGTAAGCTCGAGTGGGTGTGCGATCAATGTTTGGAAGTTCCTAAGCAATCGAAATAAGTAAGGCTGGTAGCTGTGCGGACTTTTCTTCTTTCGCTGTGAGGGCCGCATTTTTCCGCTTTGATTCTATTGGCTTCGAAGCCGGTTTCTTCGAACCTCCCTTCTTTTTTTTCTGACTCTCTTTTCTCTTGTGAAGTCGCAATATTTCCGCCACTAGGGAGTCCTTAGGCCATCCGTCGACCCACCGAGCTTGTTGATAGCCATCCGCAGGACGGGAGAAATGGGCCCGATACGCAGTTGACATGTGATGTTCTGAACGCCGCCGAATGAAAGTCACAAAAACGGGATCTCCGGTCATTATTTGCTGTCATTTGTGTGTGGTCCGGAACCTGCAAAATATATGGATCATTTACAGGGCGATGGAGCTTCCGCATCTGCTCTAGCGCGTGACTTCGGGTGTGGATTCATCGAAACCTCAGCTAAAACCTCGAGAAACGTGAAAGGTTGCATGCAAAATCCAAGTTGTAGCGGAAATTCTTGATTTTTCTGTGAAGTTGTGTCCAAGTGGCTTTTACCCAGTATTTGTGCCATATAGATAGCCCTGATCACTGTGAACATTTACACCCATTCACATCGTGCTCGGAAGCATTATTACTCTTTCCAGAGTGCAATTACTGGTTTGCATTTTGAACCGCGTGACCCTCTTTTCCGCCGGCAACTACCTTCATGCAACTTTTTTTACATGCAACTGGCATTCCCGCAACATTTTTGTCTACATCCCAAGGTATTTGTAACTTATGTAAAGGGATGCCTACAACTTTGAACCGGCCGAAATGATGGCCTTGATAGTTGAGAAAAAAGTGGAAGACTGTCGGCCAGACACGCATATGTACTAGGGTGTTGTCCTTGGAGGACTTTCTGGGCTTTCGGCCGTTGGCCGCAATGATCACCTCCCAGCAGCAATGTAGTCTTTGTCGCCAAATATCTTCTGGAATGCCCACTCGCTTTTGGTTGCGGGCGTGAGGATCTTTGGCGTGAACGCGATGCCTAGGGATCAAACCTCTCCGATCAGCGCAGAAAGAGTAAGAAAAGCAAAAACATATAGATTACGGCGTCAATATCTCTCTGAGATGCTCAAAGAACTGAAAGCAGAAGGACCTTCAGCTGCTGCAAGACGTCCATACGAGGTGGTTATCACTACTTATGATCGACGGCGCTATCCTTCTTCTCGAGGTAATTTTATCATTCTTTTCTCGAAAACCTTACGTCAAGGACGCTCCGCGGCCTCAAAAACCTTAAGTCGGACAAGGGTCGTCACGTGCACCCCAAATTTCGCGAAAAATTCAGCAGAATCGTCTTTCTGGGCTCGTAGTCAGAGGTGCGCGAGGCTCGCAAGAAGAAACATTCAATTTCTGGCGAAGGCCAAAGTCTCTGGGGTTGCAGCGGAGAGGAAGCGCAAGAGCAGAGCAAATATTCGTGCAGCTAAAATTGCAAATAGATGGGAACCCTCGGCCAGGGGCCGGAAGCGTGTACGTCGTATTCATTTGTGGTCTGCCCATCCCCTGACTTCGAATTTAACACCAGAACATTATCACGCGAGGAGCTCGATGGAAATACCCAGAGGTGCGTGACCGGACCAAAGAAATTCGACAATGCTATGAAATTGTGAATATGAGGGTGAAAATGTGTTGAAACATATTAGAGAGTTTGCGCAGGGGCCATTCAAGCCATCTGATGGCTTTTTTGCAGTGCGCAGCCAATGGCTGATGGCTCATATGGCCTGATTCTTCCTTTGGGATATCCGCTAAGGAAATGGTGTTCAATGGAATACATACTTGCAGAGTCATTCAGAGATGCTTTTCAAACGCTGGTGCACCGTAATGGCTCGCAATCAGCCGAGACACAATTTTGACCTCAAACTGAGACCGCTAGAACCGATTTCGATGCCGAGGTGAGTAACAGAGCTCACATATCATCAGAACTGAAGCAAGAGAGCTCAACATGAGCACTAGGTTAAAATCTGTACAAGCCATTAGCCATTCCACCCTTAGGCTCTTGAGGGTAGACATTGTCTGTTTTTGCTGTGCACCTCCCAGGAAAGCTGGACACTGGCCAGATTTGAGCTGTCCTGGATCAGATTCGACCTTGCAGAGTACAGTCCTGCCGATAGGACTCCTGACCGTAACCGTACACGACAGTTATACGGGTTCCGTAATTCGGCACCGTACCGTCCCGTCGCACCTCTCGCGCTCCAATTCGACGGGACGGCATATGCACCGTAATACCCGACGAAAATACCGCCGTCTTACCGTATCTATCGACAGGCGTATCGCTAATGGTGCTACAGTGGTGGCAAAAAAATAATGCAACAGGGTGTCAAGTACTTTCATGTCATACTCACTGTGGCAAAAAGTGATGGCCGCTGGGTTTTTTTGGTCACTGCTCGACAACTAGAGCATATTTTTGGACAAAATAAAATGCCAGATAGCCCAGAAGAACGATGTGCACATTTTGAAGACATTGATAGCATCAAATATCTTGATGTGCCAATAAACAAGCCAGATATGTGAAAATGCCATTTTTCAACTCTGTCAGATATTTTTTTACAAGAAATGTAAATCACTCATATTGTAGTCCTAGATGTGCTGTTCCATCTGACACTTTGAATTTTGCAAAAATATACAGCCAATATTGAGATATTTGGGCCACAAAAGTGGTATTTTGGCTTGATTTGAGCAAATTTGGGCAAATTTTAGTGATTTTGGTCACTTTGCGGCCCAGATATCCCAATGTTGCCTGTATATTTTTGCAAAATTCAAGTTGTCAGATGGAACAGCACATCTAGGGCTACAATATGAGTTTATTTACATTTCTTGTAAAAAATATCTGACAGAGTTGAAAAATGGCATTTTCACATATCTGGTCTGTTTTATTGACACATCAAAATATTTTGATGCTATCAATATCTCCAAAATGCGCACATAACCCTTCTGGGCTATGTGGCATTTGGTTTTGTCCAAAAATATGCTCTCGTTGTCTCGCAGTGCTAGAAAAACCCACCGTCCATCACTTATTTCCACTACTAGTATAAACAGTTTTTGGATTTGCGATGGTCTCAAAAAAAGTGGTCAAAATTAATACTTAGAAAATTCCTCTCGGTCGAGTTGCCATATATGGGTAAGTTGGCAAGTGTCCCCAAAATCTTCGAATTACCCAAATTTCATATCCACTCTTTGGTCCGAGACGATTCACCCAGAAACGGGCTCAAAACACCCTGTTGCATTATTTTTTGCCACCATCGTAATTCGGTTCGGTTCAAGTGCGAAAAACACGGACCTATAAACATGGATCGGTATGAATGATAAATCCACCTTCGGTTTCGCTTTTCTGAAGCCAAGGCAGCTCTCAGTGAATATTTGGTGGCTGCGGAACTTCGCGGCTGGAGATGCGGTCCTAGAAAATGTGTCCACCGATACAGATTTCACGGTCCGCACATTGAGAGTAGTCATTCGAGCAACAATGGTGAGCCTTAAAAAATTTCCGGTTGATAGTTTTTGAAACATTGGCCTTCGAACCTATCATTCCATCTCCTAGACCCGTCTGGAGCCACTGTGGCATGCACTAGGGTCCCTTGACCTAGAATCAGTGTAAAAACTGAGAAAATTTTAGGCCAAAGCTGCAATGCCGCGTATTCCCGTATACGGCCGTATTCCCCCGTACCGTACCGTCGGACCCCCAGAATTCAAGCCTACAGGACGGTGTACGGTACGGTTTGGCATAAATACGGCTGTCGATTGTACGGCCGTCTCCGTATACGGTACGGTCGGGAGCCCTACCTGCCGACATGGATCTCTGCGAGCAGAATTGTCCAATTACAGCCAGATTGATGTATGTCCACCATTGGGGCTCTTGAGGGTGAAAATGTCTGTTTCTGGTGTGCATGTCGCAAGAAAGCTAGACACTGGCCAGATCTGAGCTTTCCTGGATCAGAGTTGACCCTGTAGACAGTCCTGCCGACCTATGCGCTTTCCTGGACCAGATTCGACCCTGTAGACAGTCATGCCGATATATGCATCCCTGCGAGCAGACAGGAATTCAAACACCACCCCTCACCAAAGAGCAGGATGACTGCCATCTATAAATGTGTCGAGAAATTAGAACCCAGGTCCTGAATGCGAGCTGCTGTTTGGGCATCACTCAAAAGAGTGGCAAATTTCTGGAGTTCAGTTTCATCAGCAATCTCGGGTGCCTCCACAATTTCATCATCCAGTTCTGGCTGAAGATCACCCAAAGCAGACTCCTCGCAATCCAGATCTGGAAGCTCATTCCCCAAGTTCAAGTCCCAGGTCTGTTCAGTATCCAAGTCAGAGTGAGAGTGGTCATCACAGTGGGTGGCGGCAGCTGGAAAAGAAGTGCTTGATCCAAAGTCTGAGGTCTGATATGGGTCATCTTCATCAGGAACCTCTTCCACAGTGACTTTATGAGAGTCTCGGGCCTTCCGGAGGTTATTTTGCCGGGCCTTTTTATGGTTAGTACCTCTAGGCATGGTTACAGAGCAGAAGGATGTAGAGGAAGTGAAGAGAAAGCCTCATTGCAGCCTCATTGCAGCCTCATTGTAGCCTCATGGC
Organism: Mycena olivaceomarginata; assembly: GCA_029378375.1. Taxonomy (NCBI): domain Eukaryota; kingdom Fungi; phylum Basidiomycota; class Agaricomycetes; order Agaricales; family Mycenaceae; genus Mycena; species Mycena olivaceomarginata. The sequence goes on from JARKIC010000839.1 coordinate 178,108, forward strand.
TGCCGCATTTCTTAGGGGCTGTTCACCCATCAATCAATCAATCAATCAATCAATCAATCAATCACTATGCCGAGCCTTGCCGATGTGGCTGTGCCATTCAAATTTCCTGAAAAGTGTTCCTTTCAACGAGAAAAGCATATAGAAACACTTTGAAAAAAGTCACACAAAATTTTTTGAGACTTGATAACTCCTCACCAAGAAACTCTTTGGAGGATCTGCTCAATAGAAACCCATTGTATTCTCTCTATCTTACACTTGTATTGGACAAAACATCCCTAGCTAATTTCGGCACTGACTTATTTCACTCGCCGCTGTTCGTGACATTGTGACATGTGACTGCTGACATAAGGGTGCTGGGGTTCCACGCCCTCTATCTTATGTGCAACGCCATGGCAAGTGTCAGTCCCACGCCAGTCAAATGCCATGAACCCACGGCCATGGCACTTGCCCACAGTGTTACGACTGGCGATTGATGATTTATAATTGAATGTTGAAGGTTGGGTGGTTGTCTGATCGAAATACTGAAATATGTTTTGTATTCCGGTGCCCGGATACGTAAAGGGGAGCTTGCTAATACAGAGTTTTCTATCGTGAGAATCAACTCGTGACATATCACGTGAATTTACAGGGTGGTTTTTACACGTGATACACAAATCGGATCGCCTAATAGAATCGGGGTCGCAAGCTCCCCCAATTATTTCATTCAAATCGACAGTCACGCGTCACGGATCCCTCTGTCGATGTCGAATATTGGTCGATGTCACGCGTCACGAAGGCTTTTGTCAAATCTCCAACAAGCCGTCACAAGTATCCTCCCCGCCCCCCCCCCCCCCTAGAGCGCAAAATTTCCGTAAGATCGTCGAAATTTTGGAGGGTGTCACGCAAAAAATTCGGCCGTTGTCGAAATGTCGAATAGGTAAATCCGGTCACGCGTCACCCCCCCTGTCGATTTGAATGAATAATTCAGTAGCTATGAATCTGTCGAAGGTCTGAAAAACTGGAAGGTGACGATGACTGGCAACAGTGAGAATGATACAGAAGGAAATGGATGAAAACTTACTCATGCGTCCAATATCTTGTGTGCAAAAGGGAGATTAACGTGGTGCGTATGGCAAAGTCCCCACCTATCAATTTACAGAGCTTTCCGACCACCGAGCACCTGGAAATCCATTCGATGCACGCGACGCGGGTTTCCTGACGCGCTGTGCCACGAAGTGTCACGCGTTTCCATCACGCAGATGGCGCCATTCTCGCGGCAGCATTTGTGTCCGGCACACCCATTCCAGCAGTGCCAGACGGCGCGGGACCTCAATATATTAATATTACCTCGAGTTTAATGGGGAATATATGTGAATCCCAGGATCACCGATTCCCGCGCATTGCTCCAGACTCAAGTACTGTAAGACTAAAAAAAAATTGCCTCTATTAAACTTAGGGCTTCAACCCGTCCGTTAAACGGGACGGCCGTCACAAAAACGGCCGTTTTTCTCGACGGGACGGGTATACCCGTCCCGTCAGAGGGTAGCTGAGGGCCCCGAGACGGGCGGGTCCCACCCGTCCCGTCCATAACGGCCGTTTTTGACGGGTGCTGGAGCACTATTTGTGCAAGTAAGTTTGATAAATTATCGACAGTCTGAAACTGAACTGGGAACTTACTAGGACATCTAAAATATCATAAAATATCTCAAACACCCTGATATAGAGCTGGGCGGATGGGAAAATTTTGATATCATGCTCCTATCGTTTTCTTCCAAAAAAACATGTTCCCACAAAAAAAAAAAAAAAAAAATTCCTTCATTGGTTGCTGCTGGGTAGGGGATCAATGCATAAATTGGCCCTTATCTCAAGAATGAGTGATTCTATAAATACGAGATAAATACTCACGGATAGCTCGAAGTGCCTTGTAAACGGTCTTCACCATAGACCCCGATAGACTAATATAGCCGGCCCAGAGGATTCAAAGACCACGATAGACCATGCGAGACCCATATAACTTTCACTTGCACTTTATAGCATTTCAATTTTTCCTGATGCAGCTTCATTGCATGAACGCAAATGCATACATTGCATTGCATGCGCCAAAATTTCGGCAGCCATTCGGCGGCCTTGACGTTTATGGGAGCAAGTCGGAGCGATGCACGTCCAATAGTGCTTATTGGTGGTAGTTTTCGTGAGGTCTATTCCACTCGTGGAATTACGATCTAGAAGCTCGTTCGGGGGTAGCGTGGGTGCAAGTGCCGGTTCCAGGCACTTGTTTTATTTCCGCCTCAGATCTTAAAACCGATTTGGGAAATTTGATCGCGGCTGAACGGCAAGCAATTGATGTACATCACTATTGCCGTTCGATGCCGCTGCCGCCCCAAAATGGCAAGAGAGCGATTTTCTCAGTCGAAGTCCAATTGAAGGCCGTGTGTTTCTGCTAAATCGTTCATAGTAATTTTCTGAGCATGAAAATGTATTCTTCATATATGCGAACGACACTGGTATACAAGGGAACTATACATATCATATGGGTGGACGGAGGTGATACTATAAGGATAAGAACTATGTATTCTTTGGGGGAGAAGGAGCAAAGGAGAATTTGAAGAGCCTGACGAAAAAAAAAGTTTGTTCCAACAATGTTTCCTTATATGGCTAAGGGCTCTTTGAATAAAACAAGCGGTCACCGGCGCTTCGCGCCGGCTCCCACTTGCTAACTAAAATAAGAACATTGATCCGAGCTGCCGGGATGATAGATTAAAATCGGAGTTTAAAGGCTTCAGACAGACGGACGGACAGACGTAATTTTATAAAGAGGGTAACAAATGCACACATCCACACAGTCTTTTCATCGCAGTGCACCCAATTCAGCACAGAATTTGACGAAAACTGGCTGGGGAGATAGCCAGGGAAATTTATGTGCAGCAAGCTGCCGGAAAAGGCACCACCTGAGGGAATTAAGCTTTTGTGTGCTGCTGCAAATTGGCACGGCTTTGCATGCAAATCCAACCGTGCAATGGGCAATTTGATCTCCCAACACTCCGGTCACGCTATTGTCCCGTGAATGGCGGTCCATAGTCACGCTTTCCCCAGAAATGGCAATTTATGTGCAGCAAGCTGCCGGAAAAGGCACCACCTGAGGGAATTAAGCTTTTGTGTGCTGCTGTAAATTGGCACGGCTTTGCATGCAAATCCAACCGTGCAATGGGCAATTTGATCTCCCACCACTCCTGTCACGCTATTGTCCCGTTAATGGCGGTCCATAGTCACGCTTTCCCCAGAAATGGCAATTTATGTGCGCCAAGCTGCCGGAAAACGCACCACCTGAGGGAATTAAGCTTTTGTGTGCTGCTGCAAATCGGCACGGCTTTGCATGCAAATCCAACCGTGCAATGGGCAATTTGATCGAGGGTGGGAATGCTCTGATCGTTAAGCCACAGGTCACGCAACTCTCCATATCGAGCGTGGCTGTACAGGAGTCACGGGCCAAATCAAACTGCGATGTTCTGGCTCGTGGGCAGTCCACAGCATCAATTTGAACCCTGGCTCTGATATTCTGTCTCGCAACCGAGGTTTGATCAGAAAAGCTTAAATTCAGTAAGTGTTTCCTTATCCCTGCCAAATACAGCTGTTTTCACACGCTCAGAAAAGCGTGACTTGCTATGAAGAGCAAATCGAATGCGGCAAATGGACAGAGGATACCCAGCACTATTCTGAGCAGTTCTGTTTGTTTGAAATCGTCCGCAATGCTCTGATCGTTAAGCCACAGGTCACGCAACTCTCGTGGGAAGCCATCCTCCCGCTTTGGGTTGAACGTGGGCACATGGAGCGTTTTGACGGTGACGACGACCCACCCTTACGTGTCCCCCTACTACTACCCCGAGCCCAACCGTGACTTGCGGCATTGGCGATGAAGGCGGAAATAAGGATCGGGCTCGCGGGCATGCGTCTGTGTTCCGAGACGTCGTGTCGGTCGCAGTATTGATGAAAACGCAGCAGGCCGGCGCCGTACGATTCGCGCGTGCTCTCGGCCGTCGAGGCGAGCAGTCCTTCGTAAAATTTTCAGTAGGCGCGGTGCCTCGACCTCGTCCGCGGCGAAAGAGTGTTGCGTCTGCATAGAGAAGGGCGAGGTCCACAGCAGGACGCGGCGATCCGCGGGAACGTGCGGGCGGTAGACGCTTGCACGGATATCGTTACCTGTCGCTGGACGGTTGGCTCGTTTCTTGGGAAGGCTCCGTGCGGCTGTAATGCGGACGTCATTGAGCTCGCGTCGCTCAGCTAGGTTCGTGAAGTAGGGCAGCCGTAGATTGGGCGCGCGTCGGCCGGGACCTGATGAAGGGGAGCGCGTAGTGCTGGATATGAGTGGTTGAGATGGGATGCCAGATGCGACGGGAACGGGACGAGGTTCAGAGCGTAGACGCGACATGAGGTGAGAAGAGAAGCTAGGCGGGGCCGCGAGATGATGCGGTAACGGCGGCGAGAACGGCAATGTACGCGGTGAGTTCGGTTCATGGACAGGTATGAGGGACGGAAGGCATAAGGACGAATCGGCAACGGGCGCGGCGGTCGCATTAACAGCAGGTTGAGCTGCTGTGTGGGATGTATGATAACTGGGTTCGGCTAGGGCCCGCATGGCATGCGAGAAGAAGAGAGACATGGCGAGAAAGGCTACCAATCGCCGCGGACGAATAAACCCTCGAGCTCGTACGGGAGGTCGAAAGCGCGGGTGAGTCGGTCGGATAGGGGGTAAGGAGATTCACCGCGAGAGGGGGCGTCGGCAATGTTGCGGGACATGTCAACGTAGACTATGTCCGCCACGATCATATGATCGAGGGACGTGCGTTTGGTCCGGCGAGCGCACAGGTTTCAAGTGGGTATTCGGGCTGCGTCCCTTTGTCAACACGCCGATGGGGCCCAAGTGCGGTGGAATGCCTTGATGTCGAATGAGCATGCTTGCGTTCCCGATGGGGCTTCGGCCACCTATAGTGTACGAAGATGAGGAATGGTCCGTGACGGTGGGAACCAAGAATGATGAGGTGAGGTAGACGACGCCGAGGCAAATCTCTCGCGCGCGCTAGCATGCATGTGTGCACGGGCACAGTAACGAGCGCCGAGACGCGAAACGAAAACTTACACGCTGATACGCAGGAACGTGCGCCGATGCGCAAATAAAATTGGATACGCAGATGTGCAGGGACGAGCGCCGATGCGCGAGAGGTTCGTATGCACCGATGTGCAGGGACGAGCGCCGATGCGCCAATAAATTCGTATACGCCGATGCGCAGGGACGAGCACCGATGCGCAAATAAAATCGTATGCGCCGATGCACAGGGACGAGCGCAGATGCGCGAGAGATTCGTATGCACCGATGTGCAGGGACGAGCGCAGATGCGCGAGAGATTCGTATGCACCGATGTGCAGTGACGAGCGCGGATGCGCGAGGTCGTATGCGCCGATGTGCAGGGACGAGCGCCGATGCGCAAATAAAATCGTATGCGCCGATGCACAGGGAGTTGAAACCATTCTACTTATATGTCTTTCGGCTTCCCGGGCTGTCGTGTGGTACAGTGTGTTATAACAATAGAGGCGCACCCTCCATTTTATGTCAATTCAAACAACATTATAGCATGAACGTTAAGTGATTTCATGCTCCCATGCACCAAAAAAAACCATAGCACATGTCTTACAAGCAGCAAGAGAAGAATTGTTGGATTATGCGAAGCCAATTTGTCGTGTGGCGTCAGATACTCCGCTACCACCTTTGCGAGTTATTAACCACACAATCCCATTTATTGATGAGTCCAAAATATTGCCGTGGTGCGCTGGAGGTGTTACTCACCGGCCGAGCCAGTTACTGTAGTGTTTCGACCAAAGGTTCAGGTGACAGGTGACAGAGGCCCATGAACTGAACAATTTTGGTCTAGGTGATAATCTTCCATATTCTGGCACGTTGCAGAGCATATTTTGTATGTCCACGACGGAATTGATTTGCTTGTTCTGCACTTACCTTGCTCTAATATGTTTGATGCGGCATTGAATCGCGTCGTCGAAAAGCAATCCCAATCTCTCGCCCTTTGCCAGCAATGTTATAAATGCGGCACGTATTCAGGCCCAGGTTCAACGTAGACACTCCAAATCAAACCCTCATCGGTGTTGGATAGCCCTGATAAATTACAGGATAATGGTCTCTTCAGTGAATTTCTCGGAACGATGAATCTTCAGGCCCGTATCCATGTATTCTTTTACAGATGTTGTACCTATGCCAACAGCCCCGCGAGAAATTCGGATGGCGTCGGGGCTTGCGGGCAATCCATGCTTTGAAAATTTTTATGTACATGTTTACATCGCTGTGTGTCGGACGATAGCCTAAATC